>JAUYWI010067999.1:0-14766 GCA_034780595.1 Parotoplana pacifica
ATGGTTTTGATGGTCTCTGGAATGCTGCTCTTTAGGTCTGGCAGAATATCGATCAGAATGTTATCATCAACCTGCTTGAAACAATGCCTAGAAGGATTGGATGGTGGTTCTATCAAGTATTGATTCCTGTCCCCTTGCCCTATTATGAGAACGCGTATAAGGCCCTTTTCAGGGTCACCACTTATTGATTGATTCGAACAGCTTTCAATGCAGTTGCCTAATTGTTTTACAGTTATTTTGTTGTCATAATCAGATGTAATGTAATCTTTGGTAGGGGGCGGCGTTTTTAACTGGGCAGTGGTGTACATCCCAAAAGTGCGGACGTGAACATCTTCTGGGAACTAAAATCACTTTCCGGACACCAATTGGTTGATTTTCTCACAAGCTTTATGGAATCTAACCTGGGTTATAAATACAGAAATCCTACAATTTGCTCAATTCTTGTCAATCTTTGCGCCAGAAATCATTCCTATGTAAACTTATTTTCAGCTAGTAAAATTAATATGGCCTAATAATTTAGTATTGTAGATCATTGTTTTTTTAAGAAGATAAACCACACAGTCAGCCATTATTAGTCGTACATTCAGCTTAACCAAATTTTACTCCCCTAAACTGAAATCTGTAGAGTGTACTACGAAAAGAGTAAAGGGTGTGGTCGGAATTCACTTTTATAACTAAAATGCAACTAGCGTAGAAAACAGTTTCATTGTTTTTAAAACTTCCGTTTAAAAACATTGATTTTCTTTCTAAAAATATCATTTATTTTAATAACAATGCGTATCTCTTTTTTAGATTTAACGATGAACTTGAATACTATCTATTCCATACACGATAATGACTTCAATGTATTAGTGTAATGCACGTAAATTATCTGAACTGTATAATAGCTGTAGCATTGTTCATATTCAGTTGTCAATATTCACCAGTCTTTCTTCTTCATGTTAGTGTTCATAAAGTGTTCAACTAGAGTTTTAAACTGTCATTATCACCTCCATTTTATATTCTACAATGTCAACAACAAACTAGCTATAACACACTATGAATGATTAAACTCGAAAATTATAGTTGACTAGAAAACGTGTCAATCACAAAAAACTTTAATAACATAACGAATGAGGTAGGCACTTCTCATGTGCATAGAGATCTGTACAAATGTATGGAGCCAGTTTCATCAAAACTAACAATATTCGCATAAAGATGAGATCATTATCATTAAAAAAAAAATCCGTATAGAATTTCAATTCAGGCATGATTCACCTTCGATAGTGTAGGTGATCATTTTGTTTAGACAGAAAAAATGCTTCCGAATTTCTATACAAGCAAATTAACTTATAGATTTTAAGTGCAATAATATCGTTCAAAAATCATTTCAAATTCAATATATTGATTGTCTTTTAAATTATATTTTCTAAATTTGCCACTTCTGAGGGAATAATTCTACTATACATACATAGTTAAATGATGACAACCCAAAATACAGAGAATATCCCTGCACGTAATTGGTTTCTTCTGTCTGAGCCCGACTTTCTGCCTTTCAGTCGTGACTATTCGTGACAAGTTCTGTCCATGTCTGCGTTTGTCTGATTATTTATTAATAGTTGTGGTGCTTCCCGTAAATAGAGCAAGAAGCTATGTATTTTTGCACAGAGCGCCTGGTCGTGTGGTTGGACACTGGACTCTCAATCCAGAGGTGCCTGGCCCTAACCTGACTATGTACTCTGGAGAATAGGATGTTATTGACGCCTATGTCTGGTATTTCTCCTCTGTTTAGAAAATAAATCAGTCAAGATAAAATAAGAAATTATCAAAAGCTTTCCAAAAAAAATACTCTAGAAGGTAGAACAATACTAAGTAAAGCCTAAATATTCTTTGGTTTGCTACTAACAAGTTAAAAAAAATAACAAAAGAATGCGTGTTATTTCGTAATTAGCTAATATCAAATAATTCGCTGATTTCACTCTTTTATGCACACTGAATTTCAAATGAACATAGGACGGTAACTATGTAATTGTGAGGAAGAAAATGTATTCTTAAGTGTTTGGCAAATATGCCTGAGTAAAACGTAGAATAACTAAAATCTACTCTCTTCCTAGAAGTTGAATTTCCGTGTAAAAAACTCGTGTGCAATGACTGGAAGGTGTAAACCATAATGCATATGCAAAGCCTTCTCAAGACAACCTTGACCTACATTATAATATAAGTATGGAAATATAATTTTAATAAACATAATCGCTATTCAGGTAAAGAATCTAGTAGTTGTTTTATCAATAAATTTAACTTCAATTCATATCTCATCAAGTCAAGTGTTTTAACCAACTGACAACATAGTAAGTAAGATAAGAATAAGCAGCGACTGTCTATAAATAGTGTTTACCAATAAATGAAAATAGTACGCACGTAATAGTACTACTGTAATTGTTGAATCAATAAATGCGTAGAATTCAAACCTAAAATTATTAAAAGCTCACTTCTTGTACGCACAATACTTAATTAGAAGTAATTTTCTGACTGGTATACTGCACAGAGGAAAATTCTGAATAATTTACCAGTTTGATTATGATCGATGAAAGATCAAAGAGAAAATCAGAAGAGAAATACCAAACCAAACATAGGCATTACTAACATCTTATTCCCAAAAGTACATAGTAAGGTTAGAACCAGGCACCTCTGGATTGAGAGTCCAGTGTCCACCGACCACACGACCAGCGATCTGTTCAAAAGAATAGATGCTTAGAAACATTCTTATACCCACAACTATACTTATTTTGCATGGAAGCTCAACTACTTATAAATGATCAGACAAAAATTAGGATATATTAATCGACTACTCCAACACCAGTCAGGTCAAAGCAAATATCTTGATTAGAATACCGGGATGGAGTTTGTATTAAGTAAACTGTGAAATCACCTACATATTTATCTCCATCAATTAACGTTTTCTATGTAGAGAGAGGAGAAAAACGTAAAACATGCACAGTACCTGCCTATTTAACTGTCAATGTTATAATATAAATATCTACAAAATGCAATGAATTTAACATACAATTCTTTTTGTAGATTTTAGAACTTTTTAAAATAACTGTAATTTAGACTAAACTGCTTTTGGAACCAAAATCTCCCCTATTACTTTAATCTTAAAAATATCTCTTTTGCTAACCAAATTACCTCAGCACAGCTGATTGGAATGCATTGTAAATACAATCGAGTGCAAACAGGAGACACGATTTCAAAGAGAAAGAGATTACACTGCACTGCATTTAGATTTCTTAGCTGAGACTCCACCCAGGAATTCTATTCAAAATCGTTGGGTCAAAGTTGTTCTACGAGATGTGGGGGAACATAGAACCCTTCATGAAGATATGGGGAATGGACCCGGGTCAATCTGTCGTTTGGTTACAATGAGAACTTTTCAGTTTACGAAATACACGAAAAATTAGAAAAACAGAAAAATCAAGGATTGATAAGAACCTCAACTAAAATAAACATACAAATCATTTATTTATACATAATATTATAAGAAAAGAAAAGGATTAAGTTTGCAGAGATAGCAGACATTTCAGGGAACAATAGTTTTGACAAATTCCATCATAGCAATTTAGTCTCTAGGTCTACATATTCTATTACCAAATGTATCAAAAGATAGGACTTGATAAACTATGTTGTGTTACCTCTATTGGGGAAAATAATAGGCTCCCAAGCAATGACAAAGGTAATATATCATTAACAGGATTAGTCGAGTCAAATTAAAGCAATGACTGTATGAAATCTGAGAATTCGAGGATTTAATCGACAACAAGAAAGACGATGTCTGTTTCTTATTACATACACTGCAAGATCTTTATCTCTATGTAACGTGATCACCAAATCGGATTCGGATTTGTGTCAGAAAATGTGGGGGAGGGCAAAATCAATACGAGTAATATTCCATAATTGAATGTTTAAATTTGCATTACAATGTAACATAAGCAAAAAACAATAAATTTGATAGGAAACAACTTCGTGAGGACGCCAAGTAATATTACTTAAATAACTTCACCAAATACAAAGTAAACTATGTAATTGTAACATCTAAATTTACTGCCAGTAAAAATTATTAATATTTTCTTGTTCATGGAGAGGATTTTTTGAAGATTATATAAAATACGGTAACCAATATTCGGGAAATTTGGAAACCAGTTCCACAAACACTCTCTTGTGGATCTTTTCAGGTAAATAGAAACTCTTTTGACCTGACTTTCCCTAAGGTTGTGTGCAAACAACCCTCTGAAAGCGTGAATTTTGGCTAGAAGTGGTAAAAACAAACAGCATTTCAAAAAATGTAGAAACCAGCCTCGATATGGATGGCCTTATAGTTTGCGAACAATAATATCAGTGTTCCATCTCAAATTTAAAGTTTGTGTGACTCAAACGCTGAAAATGGCTATAAAAAATCATAATATTCACTGGCTGTTGAAGTGCCTGTCCAATCCTCAACTTCAATATATTAAAACCCACTATGTTTGACAGTAAATGGTAGTCTAAAATGAATTCTGTTATCAACATTTAAATAATAGGTAGATAGCTTATCATTTGTACAAAAATGATTGAAAATCTAAATAAAAATCAATAATAAAAAAACATTTCTGTTGATAAATCGTGTGTATCACATTTCATCCAAATTGCCCTTGGGGTAGTATGATATCTATCCTAGGATAGTGGGGGGGGGGGATCTTGACTCAGGAACGAGACAATGAACATTCAAATATTAGCATAAAACCCATATGCTGACACTGTTCCAAAAGAATTAATCTGTAATGATCACAAACCTACCTTCAGTAACAGCAAAGGGGACCGGAGGTGAGACCAATGATCGGAAAGTCACCAGATCAAGCTTGTTCGTTACCACAGATCGTAGGGACCAATACCTTTTCTCCAGTCAGACAATATTGCTCTCATCCACTGCAAATAGATCAGTTCAGCAACATCAACTCGCGGAATCTTTGCAAACAATACTTTCAACAGACATGTGTTTTTTTTTAAATTAGCGCATACAGTGAGTTTTAACCAAGATACCTATTTACTTGTTTCAAAAACATATTTCAAATGTTTTGCTTGGTAAAAAAATAGACTCGTACATTGTTCATCACTTTCCTAAACTTTAATCGAACACTATACAAAAATGCTGGAAAAAACATCACTACTGGGTAAATGTACCAATGATAGTACGGTGTGTTCAATAGTATTTTTGTTGCTTTTTTGAATGATTTTCACTTTAAGAGTTTAACTCAATTCCTGTGAAACCTAACATAAGTGCTAAAAACAGTTAGCTATTTCCAGTATCAACAAATTTTGTTCTAATATTTGAATCAAACTAACGGCTGTGTTTAGCTTATTTTCTTGGTAGATTTTAGGAAGATCACTGCCAACAAAGGACATTTTGAGCATGTCAGATAAATGTTTTTACATTGTTATAACACTATTGCAATATTATAATAAAAATGTAGGCCATTTTTGATGAACAAGATAATATAATAATTTCTTTCGTTCTGACTTCAAAATTAATTTCACTAATTTACAGTGAATTGTTGAAAATATTTTAAGAGTAATAATAAAAAAAACAGGAATACTTTGATAAAAATATACTACTTATTCATACTACTCGCAAATGATAGCCCAGGACAGCTGTTTCGGCCTTGTTGGGCCTCATCAGCTAGGCATAATCACAGCCTGAACAATATAAAATGTTCGTATATTTCATATCAAAGTATAAAAGAGCGGAAAATTTGCTATAGTTGCATAAGAAGAGGAATGTATATTGGAAAGTCTGTTTCTTTATAAAATGGCACTCACGCTGTCAAAGCAGGTCCTGGCCAATTAATGTGTTAAGAGTGATAATAAGCAAAACACAGAGATTTGAGACATAACAATTAAGTTGAATCAAACTTTAGGACGAAGTTTTGATACCCAAAATGGTTAACGGTCTTTAAAATGTATGCCAAGTTTTAGGGGAATTGAAGTTAAACTTTTTAAGAACAAAATATTTTATAAAGCAAAAAATTGTTTTTGAACACCCAACCTAAACTATGTTGTTGTAAACAACTGAGAAACATACTGATTTGTTTCTAATTTCATAAAAAATCCAATTTTATAAATGTTAAACTTCCTAGCTGCTTGCCCAACACAGAGGTTGTCCACTTACGATGGGTAACACCGGCCAATGTCTGGTAAAAGGTAGGCATCTGAGTGTCATCACTGAGCCGCAACAATGGCAGGCAGTTCAGAAGCCAGGAAGAAAAGGCAGTCGCATTGGGATGGTCGAGAATCCAAGTGCGAAATTCCTCGTAGGTAACACGGTCCGTCTGAAAGATCGTTGCAAATTCAAAATAGCATTTCCATACAACAATGAACAATTTCAAATGAAAATAGCTGACATTGATTATTCAGATTCAAACAATCGTTAAAACCTCTCAAAAGATGTGTAAAAATATAAATATGGCTTCAACATAAAAAACGACATCCCTTCAAGATCAAATCAAAACTATGTAATCATGTGTATCTTGTTCTACACCCAAGCTGAAGCATGATAAGATGGCCAGTCAAGCTCGGTGATTGAAAATACCATCTATGTAGTATATCTGAAATCCAAAAATCAAAATCCATAAAACAATGCGGTCAGCTTACCCTTAGAAATAGTCCGTTGAGTTCGGTGACCAACTCTCGCTCCAATTTCAGCATGTGGCCATCCATATCGGATTTGTCGATATATAAACCCGACTCGTGGCAGTAGAGGCTGAATAAAACTAAAATAAATCAAACAAACACAAACAAACATAAAAAGTATTTTGTTTTTATGTTTGGTTAAATATAAATGGAATGCACATTAAATATTTATTAAAATATTTGTGCATAATAACCAATAGAGCAAAGTGAATAAGATAATGAACTTACATTTGCATTTTTCTTCTAATTGACCTTTAGTTAGTAGAACCAAACCAACCAGAAGATCCTTAAAACAGAGGCCATTAGAGGAACCTTTCAATGCCTTATACAAAGCCTAAAAACAAGTATAAGAATAAGCATATATCAGGGTTAATAAATGAAAACCTTTTGGTTTAGTTACCCTTCATTTAGTAAGTACGTACATATTAGGATATGAATCCATGACTGACTAATCAAGCAGACACAGAACATTTATGGTTGTTTATATATTTCTTCCATTTTCAGTTATATACACCTTTTTCTTAAGAATTGATTAACAAAAGACTTACTTCTGCATATTCTCTGGGCACAAATTCACCTAGTACATCAGTATAGAATTTGTCAACAGTAATAGTTGAATTAGAAAAACAATTTCTTTTATAAGCTTCCTTCAAACGCTTTAATTCACTTTCAGTTACTGTAAAGGAGAATAGATAAACTATGATGGTCTAATGTGTAGAATTAGATAAATTATAATGATCAACTGTAAAATTGATCTCAAAAGGTCATTGATAGCCCCCTCAAAACCTATGATATTGGTTCCAAAAATATGGAAAGAATCCTTTTATTATTGTTACATTTTTTTACAATTCAGTAATTAATACAATAATTTATAAACAAATATGAATGACATTTTAAATAAACCAAAATTTCTCATCAGATGTGATTCACTTTTTAGCTACCAAATCATAATTGAAATCAATTCATAAGATAGCTACTAGCCAAGATTCTTGTAATAACCCTAACAGTCAGTTGCATAAAAAAGTTGCTTTATTTTATACTGGAATACCATTAATGGATCAGAGACATAATTTTCTACCATAAAGATAGCTAATCTCTGATTTCACATTTGAAGTTGACTCACTTTCTTTTCTTTTACACAACACAAAAGATTAGAACATTCTCTTTAACAATAACAAAATTGTTGAATCAAAATAAAAGTTTTACAATACTATAAATAATTTGTCCCTGATATGCAACTAACCACTAAGTTTGCTGTGGAACTATAACTAAGTAGCCAGGGACATATTTAAGATTTTTAAGGGGGCAGCAGAAAAAGAGAGAGACTGTTTTTAAAATATGTATGACATGGAATAATATTTTTTTATAGTCAGCTCAGGTTGCAAATACTATTTTTTTCTAATACAATAAATAAAATCTAAATTAGATATTGGTTAAATTTCTAAAACAATTTCACACAGAAGTATCTATTAAATAAAAAGATACTTAATTGCATTTGCAAAGGTATAGGTACAACCAAAATGTCTGTTCACAATTATATCACAATATTATATATTACCTAAATTAAGTTTCATCTACAGAAAGTTAACATTTATTTTAAACACAGGTGTTTAAAATAAATTTTAACTTTCTATGACAAAATGTATTTTCCTAATCTGAAACTTTGACTACTTTTGTTATTATACAATAAAACAGTACACCTTGTTCTATAATTTCACATTTTTAAAAATGATAATAAATTGAATAATATAAGCATGACATGATTTAGCAATAGCTATGCTCAATTAAATAATACAGAATTGAATTCTAGCTAAATAAAATTAATAAGCTAAATGTAATACCTTCAGTTATGAGATGATAACAAAAATACCACTAAAGTATTTTAGTTAAACTTGTGAAGTAGCTTTAGGCTATATTGCAGCATCCAGATGACATCATTTTCCAAAAGAAATTATCTACTTTCTTAAATTTTATGTTTATAATTTTAGAAAGAAAACATCATTTAGATTATAATTATGTTGTCATCTGCCATATGCAATGTAGTCTATAAAGATAGTAACAGGTTTCAGAAAAATAATTTATTAAGTAAGTTGGTAAATTTTATAATTACATAATGCTTGTCTTATTAAAGTAAATGCCAATGACAAGATTATTGAGCTAAATGATATAATAAAAATAACATTATTCATGATAATAGAATACAGTATATTACTTGTAGAATGAAATCTTCACTGCAGCAAACATACAAAATTAAAAACAACATATTTTCAAGATCAAATCAAAAGTATATAATCATGTGCATTTTGTTCTACACCCAAGCTGAAGCATGACAAGATGGTCAGTCAAGCTTGGCAATAGAAAGTACTATCTAGTTTATCTAAAATCTGTAAAACAGTCAGTCAGAAATAAAAAATGTAACATTGTTAAAATGCAAAACAATAACAAGAAATATGGTGTGGGACATAGGACCCTAAATAGCTATACTATTATATTTCTAAAGTATTCATTAAATATGAAAAGAGATAAAATAAAATGTTATTAAACTTTGAAAATGTTTTATGAGGTACCTAAGGCAAGGCACAAATAATTGTTTGTTTACCACTTTCTGACCAAGTAATGTTTTTGGTCTTGACTTGGGTACTAAGACTTCTTTTAAATATATGGATAAATTTATGTGAAAACAATAGTGGTTTCAATAATAGGATCACAGCTTATAAGCACATTCTGATGAGGGAGTGTTCCATTTAAGTGTTAATATGAAACCAACACAATTTCTGATACTGGTCCACTAAAACATCCACATTGGATGGAAGCTACTCATGTTCAACATGATCCAAAAGTGATTATCAGGACAGTGATATGGGATGAACGTTTACCAGAACCATATTTCTTTTATTCAAATGTGGATGGAGAGACATATCTTCGAATGCTTCAGACATTCTTGGTTCCTATGCTAGATGGTGGAAAGATCCAATGCATGCAGACCTGTTCATTTTTTAAATCCAAATTTTGTCAGTAATTTTGAAACATTATCTGTAATTTAGTGTATATTTAAAAAAGCATAGGTACCAAATACAAATTTAAAGTGTTTACACTAGTAAGACTGTAGAGTACATGCACAGTTAATGTGTGTTTTTATAATGTGCAGATTTTAATGCATTTAATGCTTTATCAGACAGTTCTTTGCATGCATCTATGGATCCTCCAGAACTTGATTTCAACACCATCAAAGCTTTTAGGGTGTCATTGCCCAATGACAATTACTGATCTGTGTAATTCTTTCAGACACACAAGCATATTCATTCACAGTGGGCACTGGAGTATGGAATGTAGAGGATGGTCAACATGACTTGGAAGAGTTGATAGAAATTGAGTAAATGTCTGCCAATTTCAAACCATGTCTTGTCTATCATGTCTAGATGAATTTTGAAACATCTGCCATCAAGTAAGTACAGAATTGCTCAACTATATCATCCTCAGTTGCACCATAAGGCAGAAACTTTAGAAATTTGGAGATGAAGTATCTCAGGTTGTTTGGGCCAATACTGTCTGACTTCTGCAGAGTTACATCAGCAATTTCTGCATGCTGTAAAATAGGGGCCAAGAAGTGGCAGTTTCTTTAGGGGGTACTCACAAGGTGTAATATAATTTTGTTTAACATTATTGTAAAATTCAACAAGTTTTTTCCCTCAGAGATGATTGTTCTCTTTGTCAGCTATGAATGTACAAGCTTTTTGGCCAATTACTAAATCACAATCTTTCTTGAGGTTGGCAGCTATGTGGTAATTAACTTCATTAAGAGACTTTGTGCTGCTTGAGATGAGTAAACTATCAGAGGAAGAAAAATGATTGACCAATGAATGTGCAAACAAGAAAATTAAATCAACATACAGCTAGGTGCACACATTCACAGAGCTTGTGCCCATCATTGTTGTGTTATTCAGATTCTGTTGGTACAGTTCAACTGATAGAAAACATCACCTACCTACTCTTCTATATACTCTGTGTACCTACATGAGTGTACAAAATTATATAGTCAAAACATCAAATAGTCAAATGTTCATATGGTTGAATATTAAAACTGTTTTTATAGTCAAATGTTCATATGATTGAATTGTTATAGTCAAAAGTTCATATAACCAAAACATCAGATAGTCAAATGTTCATATGATTGAATTGTTATATAGTCAAATGTTCATATAATCAAAACATCAGATAGTCAAATGTCTATTTGATTGAATTGTTATATAGTCAAGTGTTCGTATAATCAAAACATCAGATAGTCAAATGTCTATATGATTGAAATGTTATATAGTCAAGTGTTCATATAATCAAAACATCAGATAGTCAAATGTCTATATGATTGAAATGTTATATAGTCAAATGTTCATATAATCAAAACATCAGATAGTCAAATGTCTATATGATTGAATTGTTATATAGTTGAATGTTCATATAATCAAAACATCAGATAGTTGAATGTCATATGACCAAATCATTTTATGTGTGAAACATCAGATAGTCAAACATTTATATGTTTGAATCAATATATAGTTGAATGTTTGTATGCTCAAAATGTTAAATGGTTCATAAAGTCAAAATGACATTTTGTTCAGATAATTGAATTGTTTATAATTGAAATAATTATTTAAAAGTTTTAAAGACTATTTAATCCTAATTTCATTTAATCATAACTTTGAAGGATTAACAGCTTACATTATCACATAATTTACTTGGTCATAATGTAACCTACATCTATTATTATAATTTTGTTTTAAAACGATAATAATCATAATGCTTTTAAAACATTATTATTAACACCTAAAATGTATGTTTAATATTTAAAGTTTAATAAATCTATTCATTTTAAAATAGTCAATTATTTAACAAAATATAATCTCTATGGTTTCTTCTTAGCAATGCAACCATGAAGTCCCCATTTGACTATCACCTAAGCAATGTTTCTCAGTGCTAATAGACAGGTCTGAGATTCGGTGTGGTAGATTTTGGTGAAAAATAATGTGTTTTCGCTTACACTGTGGGGTGTACAAATATGTATAAAAAATATACACAAATTAAAATTATTGAAGAATTGTCAATTTACATTTTATCACATTTAATTCAAACAAATAATGAACATGTCACAATAAATTTATAAAATTCCAGATACCATATTTAATAAACTAGAATAACAGTTAAAGGGAGCAGGAAACAGATATTATTTACATTCACATGTAAAAGAGACACTAAAAAAAAATTGTGGGTGTTTAAGAATAACAATGAGTTTTTTATTCACTAAGTATAAATAGATCAGAAGCAATATTTTTATATTGCCATATTTACATTAACTTGAATTGTATAATTGTGGCAAGCAAGTTATGCACATAATTTTATATAAACTTCAAATATCAAATGCAAATTTACCATATGTATATTGTTGTTCAGTCACAAACAATCACAGTGAAAGATGTATTAAATAAAAACAAAAATGAATATTATCCAATTGTTTCAAATTAATAAATCTATAGATTTACAAATGTGCCAAAAATATCTTTATTTATAAACAACAAGGGACTAAACTTTTTTCAGTTTAGGTAATAGCTGAAGTCAAAAAATTCAAAAATAATTGATTTGAGTAAACATTATTTAAAATAAATAAATAAACACTTTCTGCTATAAGTTATTCTTCCATCACTGTCAAGAGCATGGATCAATAAATACATTAGCAGCAAGTGCTCCTTTTGTTATAAAAATCAACCTATAATTCTTACCAAATTGTGCCAGACAACTGAAATTACAAAACACCCAATTTACCTTAGGTATAATGGGACTAAGTTTTTGAAAAGTCATTTTGAGTTTTAATATATTGGGAATATTATTGTCATAATTTTAATCCTCTTATCATTATACCAAATTAAATCATTTAGATTTTGACATAATGCATTAAATATATTTGAATAGGTTATAATTTTTAACACTTATTAAATACTGTGTAAATAAGTTTTAAATTCCTAATTTATCTAATTTAAAGAATTATTTCCATTATATAATTATTTGAGCATATGAACATTTGATCATAATGTTTCAAGCATATGAACATTGGACCAAATGACAATTTAATTATATGAACATTTGATTATATGATGAGCACCTGTACCTAACTATGTGCTTGTTTTTTAGTCATCATGATAGAAGTGCATTGTCTTCTAACTGCCCTGAAGAGTGTGCACTTGGATGCATAATATCTTCTGTATACTTACCAATATGGTGCTGCACTGCTGGCTGGCTGATTTAGTGGCTAAGTAAAATAATGACCTATTAGATTTTTTTCATGCTAAGAAAATGAATATTCCATAGTTTACATTTGTGTATGAAATACATAGAAACTATGGACAATCTGTAGTTGTGAACAGGTCTGTGCAGGGTCTCAACAAGATGGAACACAAGCTCATTTCAAGAATTGTGTGGTATTTTCTGAATCATGAATTCAAAGATAAGTGCATTGGTAGATGTAATGTGATCAAATGGCCTCCTTGGTCACCAGATTTATCACCTTTGATTTCTTTTTGTGGGGACATCTGAAATCCATTGTATATTGCCAATATCCAAGAAATATCATCAAACTTAAAGAGAGAATCTAATTCCAAAGTGCTAACATGCTCAAACCATGATGGAACATCTATCCAGAAAACAATTACAAAAGTGCATCGAACTCAATGGTGAATAATTTGAATAACTAACTGTCACAAATATGTAGGTTTAATATGAAAATACAAAAGTTTAATTTAATCCTATATAAAAGAAGCATTCCTGGTTAATTATCTACCAAAATATATAATTTTAGAAAAATTGAGATTTTAGTTTGGCAACAAGTGGTGTCCAACTAACTACAATTTTAGGCATGAGTGGAATAAAATAAAAAATCAAGAAAATAATTTGTCAATGCAATTATTGTGGGAGACAAGTGAATTCAATTTTCTAAAATTTATTTAAATTACAGGTTATATTTAAATTTCAATGAATGACATAAATGCTAAATTATAGTTAAGAAAATATACCTACCACAAAACTATTGTCTAAAATATAATGAAATTAATAAGAAAAATAAAAAATTCCTGGTGATGGAATTTACCATGAAAAGTTTATAACCAATCATGCTTTTGACCTCATAATATTGTAGATATTAAATTACAGTTTACAATGAAGTATTATATGTTATGTTAAAATCAGTTGTATAGGAGTTATATGGCCTAAAAGTTAAAATTGTACTAAAAATCTAAAAAAGGAGAAAAATATGATTAGCTGAAATGACTTATAGTTGTCAAAAAATTTCCATAATGCAAGTAAAACAATATCCCAGTTTCATATATATTATAGTACAGCTCAAGCCCCACTCATCTTTTTTGGTAAAAACTATATAAATAGGTGTTGCAATTTTTGAGATATGACCTTCAAAAGTTAGTTTATGTCCCACAAATCCATCCTAATTTATATATAGTAGTGTAGCAACTTATTTTGTTCCTCACTGATCATATTTCAAAGTATGATCCAATACCAAAGGGGGACTTTTTCTTAAAAATTACATATGAAATCTCCTCCAAAAATAATATTTGAAAAATTTATTTATAAAGAATTTAATTAATATTTATATTTCTAATTAATCTCACTTCCTTAGTGTTTTATTCATACTTATAGTGAATCAAATATGAGTTTCATTATTACTATCTATCTATCTATAGTGCTCAATTCTATGGCATCCACTTTCTCTATCCTTCTTGGTTAGCTGCCCACTCCTTCAATTCTCTATAGGTGTTTAGTTTGAATTCTTCTAACATTCCTTTTCTTGGTTTTCCTCTTCCACATTTCTCTAGAAATCAACCTTCCAGAATTGCTTTGACCATTCCTTCTCCATGTATTATATTGATGGTGATTTGGCAAAATGTCATAAGCCAGTTTTTGGCGATGTTGGGCTTTTTGTGTTGTTTTATTAGTATGTGATAAAGCTTTCATTTCTGCTAAGTGTCATATCTCTGAGATACTCCTATTTCCATATAATGTGTTATCGTA
>JAUYWI010068010.1:0-14766 GCA_034780595.1 Parotoplana pacifica
GACGCTCCTGAGCCCATTGTAAACGTCTTTGACGATGGCGTTGTGTAACAAGTGGTTTCTTCTTGGCAATGCGACCAGGAATAATTTTATATAAAATGTCATTTTTTCAGAAATCATTTCGAAATATTAATTATCACTTGCTTTAGTAAAACCACCTTGTGCAATGCAGGGACCGCCGAGCCGGAGCTTCAGCCCCGCCACTTTTATGAGATATTTTTCCGCCCCTCCCCCATTCTTTGTAAAGTTACACCCCTAATAAATGGATAGCATTATTGCTTAAAGAACAATTCTTCAATTAATTTTCTATAGGTCGCAATATTCCCTACCGTATTTTAAACGCCTTACCTCTGACAGGCACTATTTATGCAAATTTTGTTTTAATGCGTTATTTAATTTGTTTGTTTACATTTAGATACTTTCGATGTCATGGAGTTTCTAGGTACTCAACAAATTTGACGGGATTTTTCAATTGAAAGAATGCATTACAACGTTTCAAGAAACATCAGATGCCACAGAATAGCTGTCGACAAAGAAATGCCGACAAAGAGCGCAACAATTGCAGAAAACTTGAGTATGTAAGACAACCATGACTGCAAATGGTCACTGTCTACTCAAGATTTTAGAAAATCCTGCAATATTTAGCGCAAAAAAGCATCGCCATACAAGGAGATACAGATAGGCAATCGAACTTCTTTAGTTTGCTCCAATTAAGATGTAAAGATGAACAAGTTCTTGATCAATGGTTTCAGAGACCCTGTGGTACGTATTTGAGTCATGACATCCAGAACGAAATGTGTAGACTTATGGCTCATTCAGTAATCCGAGGTGTCGTTGCTGATATGGGAAACGCTTTCTTTTCCATTATTGCGGATAAAGATACCGACATTTCCAATAAAGAGCCGATGACAATATGTGTCCGCTCCATTGATGAACAACTGAATTCGCACCAAGATCTTTTAGGTTTCTACAACGTATCAAGTATTAAATCAGAAAGTATAATGTCAGCAATAAGAGTTGCGTAAATAAGAATTCAGCTGTCTTTATTTATGGACGAACAATCCAAAGCACTTGTCATCCCTTAGGCTAAGTGTGAATGCAGCAACAACAGGATGAAAAATTCTTTCTGAAGCGATTAGCACGTCAAAGGAAATTGCAACACTAATTAAATATTCTCCTAAACGTGAAAACATGTTTGGGCAAAATCAATGAAAATATTGAAGAAGAGGCTTCCAGTGGCGGAATACGGAAGCTAAGTGCTACGCGATGGACCATCAGGGTCGAGTGCCTGAAGCGAATATTGGACAACTACGAATCGTTGACAATAGCATGGGATAATTTTAGAAAATTCGTAGAATGCCGATGTTGGAGGCCGCATCGTTGGATGTCAGGCCCAGATAAACACATTTCGGTATTTCTTCGGTTTGCATTTGGGTACCTTTTATTTTTTCACACCGATAATTTGTCGAAAGCCCTACAAGGAACAAAAATGTCAGCAACTGATGGACAACGTATGGCCAATCTGATCAATTAAGTTCTGGAAAAAATGAGAACCGATGAAGCTTTCTGCTTAGTTTATCAGAAGATTGTCAAGAAAGCACGAAATCACGAATCCATTAGTGAACCAACTTTATTGCGAAAAAAACGAGCTCCCACCAGATTCAAAATAGGGTCATGTAAAGGGAGGGAGACATCCTGACTGCATTGAAGACCTCTATCGCCAAATATGGTTTGAAGCGATTGATATGATGACGTCATGTACACGTCATATTTCCACCAAAAGATTTTGAGACGTATGCTACCGTGGAGTCAAATCTGGTAAAAGCGGGTACTTCAGAACCGTTTTATACAGAGATACAGAAAATATTTGCAACTTTGAAAAACTGGCTATTCAACTTCCAATATTCCGTATCATGATAGCTGAAACTCTTATCCAATGCTTCAATGATATTCTCAAAGCAATGAAACAACTAGGCCACTGTGACATTCAGATGATTTCTTAGGTAATAGATCATGGTAAACTCAGCGAAATCAGCAGCGGGTGAAATAAAATTTTAGACGACTAAAAACATGGCTACGCAATCAAATGAATCAGGAGCGATTTAATAACCCGGTAATTCTGCATTGGCACAAGGACTGGTCAGTTAGGATATCTCTTAAATCCTTAAATCTGTTGCACAACAATTTGCTAATTGCGATGACAAAGGCGGAAATATTTTGGTCACTTTATCTAAATTTATTCTGTATTCGTTAATTGTTGTTCGTGCACACAATCATGTTAAAACTATAACACATTATACCTATTTTATGCACACTTCTTGTGTCATTAATTACATAGAATTTTGTTTCCTGTTATATGCGCCCCCAGTTTTTGCTAATACTCCGCGGTCCCTGTCATATAACCATTTTTACCTAAAGTTGTGGCTCTTTATCTTCTACCTAATTTCGTCCAAATCGATTGATACCTACATTCTGAGACAATACTAACATTGAGATGTTCTATATTTCTATATTAACCAAATTTCAGACTAATCTGTTCGTAAATAGTGCCCATAGAAATTGCAGTACTTTAAAATAGATTTCTATGGTAGTACATAGGTACCTTCATTATAAAAGAACCTACATACCTGTCCAGGTCACCAGAACATAATCGATCCAAAGATATTACAAGAGGTTTCCAATCAGGATTCAGGGTATTCTTGATAATTTCACTACGATAGGTTCGAAGAAATCTAAAACATACAATTAACCTTTAATTTCTAGTAAAAGAAACTCATCATTTTCTAGCGAAACACTGCCGCAACTTGTCTACAATTTTACAAAGAGATTGTATAATATAAAATTCGGTCAGTTGTGGTCTTGACGAAAATAAGAAGCATCATTCATATTTAAAAGAGCAGTAGGTACCTACTCCCGCAAATTAACAAATCATACCTACATACTTTAACCAGTTTCGTGTTTGCTACGGTTCTATAGGTAATATACATCATTGCTATTTATTACTATCGATGTTATTTAAATTTTGATCATAGTAGATTATAATCTATAAGAATTATTGTTACAAGGCAAAGGTACATTATACACATTAGAAATAATAAAAGTTGCATATTATGGGTAGTAGCCAAGTGAGCTATGTATATTGAGTAGTTTCCGCTCCCTATTTTTGTAGAAATTCTATAAAGGTTTATGTAATGTTTTCTAAAAGAATGCTTCCTCTTTCGAAATATTTCGATATATTAATGCTTACTTAAGAATGAGATGGGTACATAGTAAAATTATTCACTTATAAAAGTGAAACTTGAAATAATATTAAAGAAGAATTATAACTATTTCATATCTATTACACTTTTGGATATTCTTTAAAAATGTTTTTCAGTTTATAAAATTTAAGCAGCTAACGTCATCATGAAAATGTTAATACAAACTAAGAAATCCAATAAAATAGTCTGTAGGTAATACATGTGGAAATGCACGAGAACAGAATATGATGCAGAAATGCAATATGCTTTGCCATTAATACCTACATACAATCTATGTTGTTTTCAAAAATTAATAAGTGCTTTGCGTGTTACCAATCTTTTTAAAATATGTCATTTGATTTACTTGTTAGGTACATAGTATGAAATTTTCAATTAATATTAAGTGATCATTCCAAATTAATTAATTGCACAAGGAAGTCGTTTCTCAATCTATAACAGACCTCAAGTACATTTATAAAATAACTAACTTTAGGTACTACATAGCATAGCTACTGAACAATATTTTCTAGTTTCAAATAATAGACAGTACCTAATTTGCATTGGTATCGTGGAAAAAACAATAAAAACCTATTAATTGAATATTTAAATAATTTATAGTTTTAGCATATCCACAAACTACTTATCTAAATTATTATTACGTATTATTTGTTGATATTATGTGAATACGCTTAACTGAAACTATGTATAAAAATTGGCTTTTTATATATTACCTACATTTTTTGGTTGAAAATTTAGTAATAAACTAATACAATTATTTAACGGAAGCAATATAAATTTCTAAGTGTTATTTCTATAATGCAGAACTAACTTCTACTAGTTCCGTGTTTTATGTGTATAACTGAAAAATTTAATAAAATTATAATTCCCAGATAGTTTTAATCACAACCAAAGAATGTGATTGTAAAATGTAAAAAGAAAAATATTTCTTTTGTGGCCCTCATTGTAAATAAATGCTTATTGGGCAATTAATTTATTTTCAGTATTTTCAGCACGAGATATATATAATTTAAAAAAACATATTAAAAACAAAGCTAGAGGTTCCATTTTCATAATTTTAAATAGCTCCCCCTATATATTTTTTTAATAAAATGAATTTTCCAAAAAGAGAAGAATCATATCTCGATAGAACTACGCATATCCCTATATTCTAAGAAAACCATAAAATCAAATAAAAAAATCCATAATCATAATTTTTGTAGATCATTCGAATAATAAAATGGGGTATTTTAAAACTGGTATCAATCGACATCAATTAATGTGGTCACAGTACTAAACAGACGCTAATATTTAAATTGCATTACTGATAAGAGAATAGTAGTAGTGAAAATGGAGCCTAATTAACACAGGGGGAAGGGGTCCAACTGTAATTTCTATAGCGGGTGAAATTCTTTTTGAATCGAAACAACAGATTCGATTATGGTTTTATTAAGCTTCACAAAGTAGCGTATATGTTTAGATTATGATTAAATTTCATAACACGTAAAACTGTAAATATCTATACCATAGTACCTAAAAAATATTTTGTTTAAATGAATCAATTTAATATAACGCAGGCGACATTTTTAGGTATCGCCTAGCAATTATACAATAATAAACACCGTCAATGCAGACGCCAATTTAATGGTCATATTTCAAGCTCGCCACATATATGTTGTTGGTTGTTTGTTCACCCACGAGCTCACGCGTTTGCGTCGATCGTCGGGAGGCGACCGATGACCCTGAGGAAAGACAGCAGCTGTTGGGCGGAGGTGTTGCCTCGCACTGGGTTGAGGGTGCCGAAGGCGTTGATGGAACCATCCCGGCCGACTCTGTTCTTGTGTCCCTGAGGAGGAAAGAATGGCCAGTGCGGCATTTGGCGATTTCGGTGAGCGTGTGCCGATCAAGAGAAGCCTGTTCACTTGGTTTAATCAGTCACTCTTTGATATTGTTAACCCAGACATTTGTGAGTTGGGTTTTGATTTTGTTCTTGACCGTGGTTAGATTGATTGGAATATTTCACTGGTCTAGATGAGTTGCTTGCTTCTCCAGCGATTCAGTTTCTTCATTCATGTCAATACCTATGTGGCTTGGCATCCATTGAATAGTGGAAGCTTTGTCGTCGTTCTCCGACATGATCCACCGGCATGCATCTTCAGGTTGAGTGTCGGTAGTAATGTGAATGGATTGAAGTTTTTAAATGACCATTAGATAATCAAGGCAAATGACCACTTTCTTTACTTCTTGCCCACTTGGGATTAATGGTGGCTTTGGTTAGGCCTTTGCTAAGGACAATTATCTCAGGTACTTCTCGCCGGTTCCTACACATTGTCAGTTCTGCCATCTTTGCAGTGGACGATGGCCCCGCTATCACCTCTTTGTTGGTTCTGCTGCACTGATCCATCCGACTAGATTGTGACGTCAGCATTTCTGTTCGCTGTTGGAAAGTTCTGGTGACCTTCTCACTGAGGTACAGGTATCAAGAAGATTCGGGTAACAGCTGAGGTTGTCTGCGATTGACTATTGTGGCACTTTAGGTACTCTAATGAGAGGTTCAGATAAAATTCCATCCAGCTTAAGGAGCTCGCTAATATTCCTGGCATTTTTCTCTCCAGCTCCGGCCATCTTGTTCCTTATTGGTCTTCTTCGAGTTGGTACCGGTGTATAACTGATAATTGGGATTGTTCGAGTTTCTCCTGTACTTCTCCTATTGCAAAACTGACAAGGATTTTACTTCTTTCCCGAATGGGGATCAGACCAGGGCTTCGGTGAAAAGTTTATGAATCGGTGTGCTACTATATCAGCCTCAAATAAGTCTAGCAGTCTTATTCTGGCTCCTTTCAAGGGATCCCATGTTAGATTTGCTGATGTTGGGCATCCACCCTGCTGCACCGTATTAAATGACCGATCGAACCAAACCGATGTAAAGGAAGATCTATCCCACTTGGCATTGGCGACTGCTTTCAAGGCATTCATTCTGATTTGGATTTTCATAATGTTGTTATTGACATGCCTTCCAAAGCACACGTTCCAGTCAAACGGTCACCCCGTTGAGTGTCAGATTACCATCCCATTTCGCCTCCTTATTCCAGTTGGAGAAGAGGAGGTAGTCTGTCTTTTTTGGATTGATCTGCATTCTCCATTTGTTATTTCAGGATTCAATCTTACGAATGGCTTCTTGTATTTTCTGTCTGCATTCTCCGGCACTCTCAGCTTGGGTCCACAGAACCAAGTCATAGGCAAAAAAACTGCATATCACGTCTTGTCCCAGGTTAGCCACTATATACCGCCTGAACTGCTAACAAATCACAAGTCGAGTTTAAAGCAGGTATAAGATTAAAAATCCCTATACTATTTTACAGTAATGGTAATTTGTTTAAATTAATCAATTTTACATAACTCAAGGGCATTCGTTTGCGCCTACACATTTCCAGTAAAAGCTAACACCAAAACTAGGGTTTATGCTGTTGCTTGGTGTTGACTTTTGTGCATTCCCAATAAAGGTCAAATCCAAAGTAAAAAGACAAACTGATGAAAAGAAACATATATTTGACAAATTGCAACATAAATAAAATTATATAACATGATGAGGATTGCTCCTCTAAATAACTAAGTGGCCCTGCGATGTACGTATATATTAACGGGTATATTCAGTCAATGGGTGAGGATAATTCCTCATTATAGAATGAAACACAATGGTCCCACAGTATTTATTTTCGGGCATAGACATTTAGTAGTTGAGGATTACTCCTCAAACATAAATGTTCCACTCATACGAGTATAGTGATGGACATAGTCGGCTAATAAAGAGGATTACTCCTCAAACATAAATGTTACACATAGTCAGGTAATAATTGAATATTGTCAAAGCAGAGAGAGTCAGTTTAGCCTGAGAATGCCATGTTGGGTTGTTTACATCGTCCTTGTCATCATCGTTGAATAATCACACAAATATAATTATAGGGGTTTAGGAGCCAGCCACATTATTACTTAGTGCAGTTGTCGGTTTTGTAGGGCTGTCGGTGGCGGCTGTGTCAAAGACCTCGTCCTCGTCTGATGGGGTGGTTCGTTGTCGTTTCTTTGTGGGTTGTGTTACTTTGACGGTAATGCTGCTAGATAGTCACATTGAGGAAGTAAATAATCAGTGTCTCTGCTTTGGATCGAGCATAGATAGTTAGGCTAACAAGGGGTTCTGCAACGCCACCATCACTGACAATTCCAGTTGCAGCTGATTTACTTTCAGCCAATTCGCATCGTTCTCTTTAATTATCGACGATTTGGCTGCTTCCTATTTGGACAACGGTTGAGTGCGACTGTAGGAGGGGATGCTGTACATTTGCTCTAATTGTTATTCCTTTTTGGTTAGTGATGAACACTTTAATTACATCATCAAACAAATTCATGATACTGACAGTAATCTATTTTATCACCAAACTAATAATGATAGATTTTGCAATAATTATCAAATAGTTACACAACATTCCATCATTTATGAATTCTATCAACTTTTCCAGAATATATGTAAACTATTTTCAATTAAAGATTGAGTAATACTAGTTCTGGTAGACTTACAAAAAACTGCAGTAATAATACCTTATATCTAATAATAACCACAATTTGATATTTTTGGTATTATTTGTCATATTGGTTCATCAATCAACCATGGTCATTACATTTCTTGGTATAAATGTAATGAATCCACCTTTTACATTTTGAATAATAACTAGATTATGGGAAGAGTGACGGTTGTGTACACATAAAACTGGTTGAAACTCACCGCTGAGGGTCCTAAGTCCCGGACCATATTTCTTGTTATTCTTTGTATTCTAACAACTTTACATTTTCATTTCTGATGCGACTGCTTCATGGATTTTAATTTTTGGATATGTTAGATAGAACATTCAATCGCCAAGCTTGACTGACCAAGCTGCCCATGATTACCAAGTTTTTATTTGATCTTGAAAAGATGCTGTGTTTATTTTAAAGCCATATATTTTTTTTCACATCTTTTGGTTGGATTATATTCATTACTATGACGCTAGTACTGTCGAAAGATTGACAGATTTTGTATGTTTGCTGCAGTAAGGATTTCAATCTGCTTATTGGTTCCTTAGATTCATTGAAATCGAACAATTTCTGCTTCACATCAGCCGGTATACTATGGCCACAACTCGCTTGTAACATTTGACTATATTGCTTGAATCAGGTATTGAGCGATGGGGCGGCCTCTGCGCCTTTTTCCTGATGGGTTGTTAGGCAGCACTTGTTTGGTTAACTGTTACTCAGGACGACAGACGTGCCCGAAGAAAATCAGCTTCCGCCTCTTGACAGCAGAGAGAAGTTCTCTCTTGATTGGTACGTCTTTCAGTTCAGTTCACTCTCGTCATTCTTTTATAAAAGTACATCTAACCGCTTCGATTCTTTCCTCGTCTTTCTTCTTTAGCATCCAAGCTTCTGCTTCATACGTTGCAATTGTCCACACCAGTGCGTTCACCAATTTTACCTTCACAGAGTTGCGTATACCAGTATCTTTCCAAATGGGTGTTAACTGATAGCACTTCTCTTTCTCCATTCTAGTCTTACACGAATAACTTCTGAGCAATCTCCATCGCCCTTCTTATTCGACATAAACATTGGTTTTTAGCTAGAAAAAAATGTTACAGTGGCTTTCCATTGTCTTCTGTAACAGTGTTTTTATCGCGAGACCATCTATAGCTAGCCGGCCGTTGGCCTTTTTGAGTAGAGCCAGTCAGGGATCACATAAAATATGCCTTCTTTGCTTTCGTCGGCGAAGATATTGGTTCGGCAAAGTTACGTCGGATAATCGTCGGGTTGTCAGAAAACAAAGTGGTAGATATAATGACCAAATTTTGTGGCGTCGTCATAGTTTGATTTGTAAACTCAAAATAATTCATCTATTCGAAGAAATGAAGTTTAACAAAGTATTGTCTATTGGTGTGGTCACTGTGGTGGTGTGATTTGCTGGGATCCACCAATACCATAAAACCTTATACATGGTTATCTCAGAGGTTGAGGCATCATATTTGAGACGGCAGATGAGTTTCATAGTAGCAACCTTTGGCATATCCTTTGCCGCTTTCTTCAGGTTCACTTCCATCTCATAAGCATATTATGTACATTATCAAGGAGTGAAGAGATAGTTCTTTTTTATTATTGTTTTCTACATTCACCGATGGCCATGCATTTACCCTAGTAAATGAGCATATTGATTAAATTCATAAGTGGCCCGGTTTATTTTCTGGTTCGTGCTTCGTAACCAACGACCGCTATATTGTTTGGTTTCCAGCTTTAATCTAAAAGGCCCAATTATCATGATACTTTAGCTAGAACCAAATGTTGCAGGAAATGATGTTCTCCCAATCACTATAGTACATACATTGAGACAATCCAGCACGCAAGTTCCACGGTATAATTAGTGTTGGGAGGATAACCATGACAGCCAGTTGAAATGTTCGTCTATTGAATTATTGATCTTGGGTATTCCCAAAAACTGAACTATTGCTCAATTTGAATTGTTTGTCTGACTCAGTAATAGCAGCAACATGATTACATGCAAGTACAGTGCGTCGCCCACGGATACCACGTCCAAACAGGGTACAGATTGCAGTCTATCAGCTGCTCAAGTTGTACGCCGCTTTGTTTCAGTACGGCTGACCAACATAATCCTGTAGACGTATAATAGTGTGCCGGGGTCAATCCATTATTAATGTAGTTTGTGCGATGAAACTCTCTAAAAACATCAACTCGAAGATTGAGTGCGGAATAGTCTTTTTAATCCTAATAACCAAAAGTGTCGCACACATGTAGAGCGTGTCCATTGTGCCGTAAACTCTGTACCTGCACCAAGATCAGAATAAAACGCTGAAATTGGCGGAAGTCATATCTCCTTGAGCTGTTCTTCTCAATCCATGTATTTGTGTGGAAAGAAAATCTTTCCTCAACAATAGTGGCAGGTCGAATTGTCCCTGCCATCCGGCAGAACAAGACTCAAGGACGGGATGTTGTCAATGCTCTGAGACTTGTATAACTGATCCATCATTGTAAACATAAATTGAAAGGAGTCCAGGAAAAGCAAATTCGTCCGGATTGGATGCGTTTTAGTTGCATTTTTGTCGTTTGTAGTAAATTCATCGACGTTCCTGCTCTCTTTCAAAGAAATACTTTTCTCAGGCTTTGGCTAATTGAAACTATTGAAGACGATATTTGTACAAAGAATGTGGGCGTCATATCTTTTCAAATTGTGAAATATTACTGGAAGGCAACGTCAGCTTCTAACAAAGCGGATATTACAGCTGTGATGAACAATTCCACGAATTTCGCCAGTAATATGATTATGATCAATCAGAGGTCTGAGACTTGGGTTTCCATTCTTATTGTGATCAGACTAAACGGTTTATCACATATGTAGTAACTGGGTTGCACTCATAAATTAATTTATTAAATCTTATAAAGGGTTTCACCTAAATGAAACAACCACTCCATCAGCTGGCTGAAGCGATGCCAATATGCTAAATTGACGTCTGATGTGATAATTTTGAGAGCTGTTTAGATAGCTTCATATTGAATAAATTTCCAACTACAGTGCTGCTGCATATAATAGATGCTTTCAATTTTGGCCGGTTGATTCGTCCACGTTCTTACTATAATATGTTTCTGTGAAAGCGGATCCATCTTATGGTAATCATTAAACGCAATGTAACCATTTTCTTGAGCATGCACAATGGATGACCATTAAATTGTGAACGAAACTGTACATACGCTTTCAAAGCATCTTTCACGTTTCAGAGGATTAAGACAGAACCAGCATCATCAATAAATACCACTCCGCTGTGATTTATTGTTAAAACGTCCGCGTAAAGAGAGCGCACAAAAAAGTCATGTTCCTTAAAAGTTAACTTATAGTATGTAATTACACAAGTCATCCACTGGTTTAAAAGAATCAGATCGATACTTGAATTGACGCCGTGGAAATACTTGTGAATCTTCAAACTCTGGCATAACAATCTTGTATTGTGGAATAAGTTCCTCAAATTTGCCAATGTCATCAACATATACACAATCATTAAAAACGTATGGAAATTGAGGGTAAGTCCACTTCAAATCTGGCAGCTACTCCTGCCATACTTTTACTACTCCAACACACTGCATGAATGTTTGGGTAAAGCAAAGACATCTCCCTCGGCATACGGATTTACTGCTGCCAAATAAGCACCTGCAATAAGGGCTCTATTAAAACAACCAGCTTTAGGGGTGGGACCTGTATGCGAGGGTCTAATATCCATAACAACCATCTTTGATGCCACTTGTTTTGATAGAGTAGGCGCCTCATCGCTAAAAGAGTTGGCCTTAATCGACTCAGAAATCAATTGAGTTGATTGGGTACCACTTTTAGGTTGGCCAAAAGTTAGCACTCAAGATGCCACAGCCAAACGAAGCAACCGAATGGGGTCAAACCTCGCGTCCAGGACCATTTAGGTATCACCGATCGTTTGGCATTGGCAAACTATTTTTGTTTATAAATAGCTCCAGCGGCCCATAAATACAATCGATTTGGGCTCACATTTTAACTGCAGATTGATGAGACCTCAATGATCCTACACACGAAGTTTGACCCCAATTGGTTGCCTTGTTTGCTGTGAGATCTGTGAGATTTAATTCATAAATATAAAACACAAGTGAAACTATTTTTAAAATTAAAAGGTAATCGGTGACGGCCATAAAATTAGAATTACAAAATTTAGTACAGCGGGCGAGAAGATCGATTGGCTATACATAGTTGGTATAGAACATCCCCTGTCCTAGAAATCTGCGCATGCATTGAGATTTTGACATTGATTTAATTTCATGCTGGTGAGATGAAGATGTTAGTCTTGTAATCTGTAATCGGTTAGTCCCAATTATTGGCAAGTGTTTGTTGTGTATTGAATTAAAGTACATGGTCGTTCAAAATCAGTGAAAATTCCACTATTCATGAAGGAAACAATGACTGACAACATTTTCCGAAACACGGCTCATCAGACACGTATTAAAATCTTCGCCTGAACGTTCAAATATTTTTTCACAATATTTTAATTCTTCTCTCTACACGTGGATCGAATTGAACTTCCTTTGTATTTCTAGGACGGCTTAAATACTATTTTATTTTTTGGATTGCACAAGTAAATAAGATATAAATTTGCTAACTTATAACTGTAACTCGATATCACTCAATTATAATATTTATTTCGCATTGGAGCTATGTACTCAACCAAATTTCAATTTTTAACATTTAACACAATTTAATACAGTTTCCTTGACCAAGATTTAGTGTCCTTAAAAGTAGGTCAATATTCTGTTTAAGGGAGCAAAAATCGTGTCCACTTACCGTCCTCTCTCGGTCTTTTTCTCAATAACAGTGTATGGATCTGATTTGCCAAACAAGTCCTTTTTGTCTAACCCATAACCTTGCAATTTGAGAACAATATTTTCCTGAAAAAAGAAATAAAAGTGATAAAAGAATACCTAAATAGTAGTGAAGTTTGTCTTCTCACATTTTCAATAATAAAAAAAAATATTATTTAATTCCCATGTAATCATTCAGTCATACATCCTTAAAATAAAACCCATGTATCGCACTGAGCACTGTTAGCACATTAATTTCACATTTTCTCGCCAAAATATTTTGTATAATACAAATTTGCTAATTTTAACAACACCAAATTTTCAAATATTCTCTATTTATAAATTAAATTTGTAAATAAAAGTAATTAACCATATTAAATAACGATTTCAGAATGTTAGTATTATACACTACTTTAGCAAATAAGGTAAACCTAGTTATTAAAACGCCGCACCCTAAAGACATAGTGTTTCGGATATTATCATTAAAACACTACGGTTTATATTAATAATATCTAAGTGCGAGCGATCATTTTAATAAAACAGTACATTTTGATAACCCTCTCCTTACTTAAATTAAACTTGAGACATCTGAATAACAAATACAATGATACAACTATAAAAAAAATTCTACCAACTATCAAATTTTGATAAAAAAATATTTACTACATTACTGCAAAGTCATTTTTATATTAATGTGCATCGCTGAGAAGTCTTCCAAATAAATAAGTATAGAGCAAAAATACATCCGTGTTTAATCCAAACTTATCAATAAATTATCACGCTCTTTATACTACCTGCCTATGTAATAGAAATACTAAATTCATTGAATACAAATAGCGACTTAAATCAAAGACCAGTAATTGCATGATCTTAGCGGAAACAAAGCAACCGTTAAAGTGATCCAAATTTCCGGTTCACCTTATAGATTCGCAGAAAGCACAACTACTACTCGTCAATGTACCTAGATCTACTGTCAAGAACCAGAAACTTGTCAATTAATAAACTTTACAATTAATATACATATCTATAATATTTACCAAGTTTATACTATGATTTGTACTATTCAAACACCAAATAGTAATTTTATTAAAATACCATGTTCAATTTTTTACATAGGAAAACTATCTATAACATTTAGTAATGCCGCTGTATAAACAAACTACTATCAGATTTATAGGCCCAATCAATACCTTAATTCACGAATCAGGCCTTCCAAAATTTAATTGTCATCAAATACTATTTTAGTAAATAAAAATGTAAGTCATCTTTCAAAAATGTCGCCTATATACCTACCCTTTTAGCGGGTGCTGGTAAGTTACCACTGTGACTAAAGATGGTCGAAAATTTCCATACAAACGAAAGCGCGGGTTAGTAAGTTCGAGTTCAGCATGAGTAGAGTTGTCAGACAGGTTGTACTATTGGACCATCCCCCCCTTAACACTAGAATGCCTGTAGTATCAAATTTTATACCAGAAACATTTTGAAACGCAATGGTTATTCGTCTGAGTGGGATACAAATTCAATATTTTGAGATAAGTATTATTTTATCACACTACAACTTGTAGAAGTTTGAATACTTAAATGTATATTATTTGATTCACATAGCAGGTTTTACCTAGAATGACTGGTATCAATAATTATGATACAAATCAATATTCTGTAAATTACAACTTATGTGCTTTAATTATGTGTCTATTATTAGCAATGTAAATATTGCTGCATTCCTTGTTGATAATAAATAACGGAACCAATCAAAGAGTCTGCCAGCATAGGCATTGCATAAACCTATGGTGCATTATTGACTGTTCACTCTGTTTAGTTTGTTCAAGTATGAAGAGTCGTTATAATACAAGTGACGTTTCAAGTGATAGTGATTGAGACTGTACAGAGGAAATAAAGTCAGACGACTCTGGAAGTGACATTTCGAATGATAGTGACTTAGATTCCACGGTTAATCAAGAAACAAATTGATAACAATTATTTCCAAAACCAGACAAACATGGCTTGAAATGTTGGGTGTTAACGGAAGTACAATCCAATTATGTATGTAGTGCAGTGTAGTGTAGTGTTCTGCCGAATTAGTTATTAGGCAGGTTCAATTCTATGGCATCCACTTTCTCCATCCTTCTCG
>JAUYWI010068021.1:0-14766 GCA_034780595.1 Parotoplana pacifica
CTGTAAATATATTCATGGTATATCATCTTCTTTTTAATTATATATTTTCATATATTACTTTTAGTAGTATATTTTTTATCGTGGATATGCCCCGAATATGCCGAATAGGGCATATAGTAGAATTTTCCGGCATATAAAGTGTCTGAGTATCGTACAACTTGGGCATATACCTTTGGGCATATTCTTGGCATATATTTGGGCATATTTAGCTTAACAGTGTACAGGTAGTAGGTATAATTGACATCTGTGGAAGCAACAAGAGAAACTTGCGTTATTACATAAAAGAGATCAGAAAGTAATATAAACATCGTTAAAACAACGACCGTATTTGTATATAACAAACTACCCTAGACATACTTCCATAATGGTAATTGTTTATTTGCAAACTAATTATATCTAAAACTATACTTAAAAGTTATACGATGCTTTGTAATTACTTTGCTAAAGTTTGGTTAAATTCAGTGGTGTTGTATTAATACAGCGACGATTAAATACTTTTTATTTAATTAGGAAATATTCAAAATTCAAGATAAATTAAAACTCAAATATTTGTAGATAATATCCAAATAATATCCTGCAGGTATTCATTAGTTAGCTCTATAACGCCTTTGGTTGGAGGGAAGGAGGCACTTTGTGTTCTAGATAGCCAACATTTCTCGATAGAGGCTGATTTACAACAAATAGCCAAAGAATAATGAAAATTACTCAAATATTGGAGGGAAAACAGTTCTAATTATTTAATAAATGGTGTAGAATGCAATTTATGGATGAAATAATTATTATTTATTTTCACCATTTCGAGCCTCAATCTAAGAATAAAAGGTTAATATTATTTCGATCTTTTTTTCTATTTGGTAGCGCAGGTGTTCACAAATATTGTAACTAGTTCATTAAAATAACTAAATATATTTAAAGAAGCTGTAAAATATTTAAAAAACATAAAATAAACATGATTTGCTAACTTTTATTGAGGCTCCCAATGGTATCGTCTTTTATTTGTTTGCCAATCATAAAAGAAAACCTAAATTGTAAATAATAACCGGTTTTTAAACAAGTGATCCCGCTTGTCTAACTGGATAACGTCTTTGCAAACCGTAGTTAGTAGGTATAATTGAAATCTGTGGTTTCAGCTCTCTATGTATGCCTGCATATTTGAGCAAGGTGTGACGCAATGCGAAGGGTCAATGCTCTGCCTACTCAATCGATTATCACAGTCTGCTTTCAAAGAATTAATTGTACTTAATTGTATTTAAGAGTCAGAAATGTTTTCTAAATCTCACACCAAAAAAAGAAATCACTTTAATCAGTTAATTTGCCAAATGTTTACCCAAACAAAGTTAGTCTTCAAATCTCCGTGCTTCGTGTGTAACTTTTGGATGATTTGGTAGATGACGAATGGCGAACGAGAGGTTTGCTGGCCCCATTTTGATCACCACCGCCGCCGCCGCCGCCAGCAGCTCGAATCGAGGAATTCCTCGAAGCGCCCGATTTACCTTTTCCCGAGGAGAGCGAGGACTGCACGGTGGTCCTCACACGTCGACTAAGCAAGAAACTGAGCGTGATGAAGAAGCCCTGCAAACTGGCCACAATGGCGGCAATTTCCAGGAAGATGCCGTCTCGAACAAATATGGCAATGATCTGAACTATCCAAACAGTGCCAAGTATGGTGGTGATATTGAGACAGATGAAAAAGAGCTGCTGTTTGGTGCGGATCGCCTGCGACATTGAGGCGTAGGACACGCAGAAAAATCGGAACAGGATGCCGCAGACCACGAAATTGAAGGCGACCGAGACCAGTGCTGGCACGAACATCCAGGCAATCAAACCCCAGCGACTGTTGAACCAACAGCGAGGATTGCCGAAGCGCGGTGAGATGGCGTTGGCCGTTTGGTTGCTACCCATGTCCACGTAGTTAAAGATCAGGGCCAAACAGCTGATCACAAAGGGCAAACCAAATCCGAAAGCGCTGTAGATGCCAATCCGTCGTTTGGATTCGGTTTGTGACGAGAGTCCTTGGAGTAAAAAGGTGCGTAGTAGATCAAAGGCATACACAGCCATCCAGGCAAACGTAGACATGTAGAAGAAGTGAAGAAGCATAGCCACGATTTGGCAACCAGCTGGAATTGGTTCAAATGCCCTTGAGATCATGAAAGTTAGCAGCGCCAGTAGCAGACAGACGCAGATGATGATGACCATAATACCATTGGATGTTCGCAGCTCTTTGGTAATTGAATACACAATAATCAGAGCCAAGAGTGAAATGGCAGACAAAATACAGCCAATGATGGCAATAATTCCCATGATATCTCGACGAAGCTGTTCTTCGTGCTCCTTCTGAGTCATGTTAGGTTTAATGGTACTGTTCAGCATTTTTCCTGGCTGTAAGGTACTTCCCAGCTGAGGCTTTTTGGTGGTCTTCGGTTTCTTTCGTGTATCCTCAAAATTAAGTACGATGTCGTAGTTGTAGAAAACTCCTCAAAATCTGCCTTGGGTGGAGGGCTTGGGTCGATTCACTGGACTACATTTGCCACCGTTGCTGCATTTGGCGCAGTCTAGGTTCCTGTAGTCGATGCCAGTTCTCTGGCTACAACGTGTGTACCAAGTGCCACCGTGTTTACATCTATACTTCTGCTCCGAGGAGGCGCCTGAAGAGCATGTGGATTTTAAAGATCTTACACACTCCCTCAGTGCATGCTTAGGAAGCCTCGATATGACTGAACACATATTGGTTTCCAGGACAACGGGGAGGTTGTTCTCTTGATCAGGCTTTGGCTGGGTGCCACCACAGACAACATAAATTGGACTTCCAGTCCATCCTATGGCTTTTGCATCAGTAAAACCATGACACTGCGCACAATACCGATTTTTAAACAGAAATCCATACTCTTTTGAAAAAACAGGAATGTAGCTATCAATAACGCGATCCAAACCTTCACATTTTAGGCGAATACCATGATCCGAACCCTCAGGTGGCGTTTTCGGGCACCGATCCCACATGAACACATGCTGATACACCGGGAGAAAGTCATCGCCTTCTATTTTTCTGAAATTGAACCCTGATACACAAGACGGCCGTACCTCTTCGACCAGACTTTGGATCTTCTTTGGGGTTCCAATTGTGATTTTACTGACTGACAGACAGCAATCGTTGTAGTAGTTGCAAGTCGGGGAATCACAGCCGCAATGCCGAGGCTCGCCATTCTGCTGCGAGGCCTGGCACTCCTTGGGCGTTTGTGCTTTGATATTGCTGGACCATTCAGGCGGGGTGGGGCCCCGATAAGTTCGTGAACCCTTTCCACTAGCTGCAATCGCAGCATCTCCCACGAGAACTAGAGAACAAATGCCAACAACCACGAGGACTGTGGCTGTCATTGTAAACCTCATTATAACAAAGATATCGAATTCGTTAAACTGTTTTTTATTTTTGTACTTTCTGTGGCTTTGATGTAAAAGTATTTTGGAGATTCAGAGAAAGCTATGTGAATAACCACACACTTCACTTGCTTATGGCAGCTCAAAATATATTACCGTATTGAAATTAATAAATTGTGTGTGTAGGTGTAATAGTCAACATTGTTTGGTCTTTATATCTCTGTGGAAGTTGTTACAATAGTGCGCTCTCAGAACAACTGCATGCATTCGTATAAGGTCTACTACTCCATATTTGGCAGTGACGCGACGATAAGCTTTTATCACACACACTTGGGTGCTTGGGTGTTGCGTACCAGAATTAGGTAAATAAGGTTTTAGCAACAGCCTCTAAACAATTAATTTTAGGTTAGAGAACCTCACAAGCGGCTAATGGAGATGGGGTAGTGTTGGAGGTGGGTGGAAAACGGCTCTGAGAATGTGCCTTGCACAGCGCTCTGTGGGGTAGAAGAGCTGTGAGATAAAATGAGTTCTATAGGTAGCTATTGCAAATTACAGAGGAGACAATAGAGGTACCCTTAATAATTGTCTTTTGTTTTGATGAGAGAATCAATATGGTACTTATAGGCTTTCTTGGTTCATAGAATGTATAGAGAAACAATAGTTAAGCTAACCTAACCGGAGTAGACTAACTTTCTTAGTGGGTGGTAGGTATGCATTCAGTTACACACTCCTCGCCGACTTGCTGTGGATCAGCAATTAGCAATTCAATGCTCTAGTCAGTGTCTATCTATCTAAGATTGCATTGCATAACCCCATGATCAACCAAATTCTTATCTAGCCAGGGGTAGGTATACGCAACAATCAATCCGGTACAGTTGGTTGTCTTGTTGCTACTCATATGATCAACCGATATTATTCAGCAATTTATCGATTTTTTTATTTGTAGGTATCCCAATTTTGTCCGTCAATCTCTGAATTAAATACCGTTTGTAATGTATGTATGCCTATAATTTACAGATTTGGGCAAGAGATAAGTAATTTATTAATGTTTTATATCTATGTGCATAGTAATTATAGTAAGGAATTGAATCGACAGCTTAGAACTGTCTGACCTAAACAGGCTAAACTGTGTTGTGTACTTTAAATGACTACACATAACATCGCACAGTTATAAGTGCAACTAACTAATACCTACCCCTCTATGATTGGGACAAACTCTATTTCTGGCACCTAAAATTAATGTGCGTTTTCTATGGGATAATTCTATTATGACCAAATTCAGCCATATTAATTATCTCATTTATTTCCCAAATTTATTTTTCCCCAATTGCCAACATTTTTACACAACAAATGATGCAAAATGCTTTTCGAAAGCTGAAAGATCACCTGCATTGATTTGTGTCTATGTTTGACTTTTTTGTACATATTTTATTGTCATAATCATTTTTATCTCGATAAATAACTGTTAACAACAATGTGTATATAACAATAAATTTTGTATTTTCGGAAAAACGCCGATTTTTATGGGACACCCTATATAATACAAATCCATAGATACCTTTTTTAAAAGTTATCGATGATCAATATTTTAGGCCCCTAAAGATATTGGTATTTTTGGCTAAAATCACTTAAATGACTCTAAAATCTAACCAAAACATCGTATCATGCTCAGCTTTGTAATTTTGAATAAAGAAGCCATGAGATGAAGATGATGATGACAAAGAAAAAATTGATAGAAAAAAGAGACAAAAATATGAAAAAACAGATTTTGGAAACTGCAGGACTCAAAAATGAACCATTTTCAACGATCCTATAATTTCCATTAGGCAAGGGTGAGCTTTGCAGCGTAGGATTTTCAATAAAGGCAATTATAACAAATACTTTCTTGGAATTTAAATATTTGTTGTTGTAATTTTCTATAGTTTCTATGAATTTGGAAACACACAATTCAGCGGTTTTTGAGTATTTCAGAAAATACAAATTATCAATTTTTTGTCTCTTAGTTTGCTCCTGGTGATAAAAATCAATTTTAAAAACCAATTATCTTTCATTTAATTTGAAGACCGCCAATACAGGGCCAGTCCAGTAAACTGAAATTTTCAATAAAACGAATTTTGTGGCTAGAAAATGGCCCAAATGATTTCTAATAGTTTAAAATGTGTTTCTCTATCATTTTTAGTGTTTTTTTAAATAGAATTCGTTCACTGAAATGAAATTTTTGAAAATCCATTTTTAAGTATCGGCCAGGACTGGTCCCACAATCAGTGGACCTCAAATTCACATTTTGGACAAAGTTATATTATGTGTATCATAAAAGAAGTACATATGCCAAATTTAAAGACATTTAAATAAATAAGTTGATATTTTATCATATAAACTTCCCAATCTAATATATAGGAGTTAAAAATAGTCAATTGTTGGGTCAATATATTTTATGAAATTATCTACAATGCTTAATGACATGGATTGACAAATTTACATTGCAAATTTTAAAAATTCTATCCGTAAAATATTTTTTATTTAAATCTCAAATATTTTTATTTTTAATTTGCTCTTTTAGGTTGCACCATGGACACCGAAATCAATATTTTCTATTTATAAAAGTTAGAAAAGAAAATTTGTGACACAAAACAGCAATTTCAGCTCAACCGAATTCATCGTTTTTACATTAAATGCCAGCTAAGCTACTATCTTCACTATCATTTTTGAATTTCATACTTCTCATAGATGGTTTGAGCTAAAATTTGGTGCACATGTACCGTGGAAAGATTCATTAGCAATAACAAATTTAAAAAATCAATATGAAGGGGCCGATGGATGACGTCATCAGGCACTCAGTAACAAATCCATAAATATTTTTGAAAAAGTTACTGATTATCCACTTTTTGTGGCAAAACAAAACTATATTTTTGGCAAATTAATTTAGTTTGAGAAATGACAGATATCAATGGCGACATTTATCTGCTGAAACAAATCAAATATATGCTCTGCAAGTTGCATATGAAATAAATGAGAACCAAATATAGGCGTTAACAACATCCCATCCCCGGAGTACATAGTCAGGTTAGTCCAGTGTCCAACCTCACGACCAGCGCTCTGTACAAAGAGAATAGGCGCTTACAGCAACTACGGGAAATATATTTTGCTATATTTGTTTTGTTAAGGAAAGCACAAAATTTAGACAGAACTTGTCACAAATATTCACAGGACTGAAAAGTAGAATGTCTGGCTAATATATAAGAATGCACCTATTCTGGACTGTCAATCCAGAGGTGCCTGGTCCAACCTGGCTATGTACTTTGGGGAATAGGATGTTAGTGACGCCTATGTTTGGTTTGGTATTTCTCTTCTGAGTTAAATCTATCTTTTACTCACTATACGGTAAATATCTTATTTATTACCTTTAATACTTCAAGTAGTAAAATTCTTTTTTTATTAAATGAAATTTTATAAAAAGTTCCAAAAGAGTAACACAAACAGAGAATATGAAAATGCCTACCTTCAACAATACAAATTGACATAATGTAAAAAATGGCAAATATATGTTTAGTATATCCTGCTTCTGGTTTTAAAAATTGAAAGACAAATAAACTTGCAATAAAAATGTGTGGACACAAATAGGAGACCAAAAGGGGATTAATCCAGTCATACCAGAAGATTAAGTTAAGTCGTTCACGAAATGCAGTTATTTATTTGGGCATCTTGTTTTATTTGATTGTTTCGACGTGCTTGCGTGGCACTGGCTAGATGTATAGCCTATTCTACTGGCACTTCCTCTTGGTGGAACACTTGAGGTTCTTCGGTGGTCATCAACTCAAAATCTACCAAGTGCTATTTCTTCCCTAGGGAAACGTTTTTTTACTGAAGATGAAACACTACGCATTGTTAGGACATACGTCAGATTTAAATATCGAACAATCTGCCTTCTTAGATTTACGATTCCATCTGATTGACCATGTATAAATGATGATACAAATATGCCACGGTATTGCCATAAACTGACTCCAACGTTTTACAATCATTGAAACGAAAAAACCTAAAACAAAAACCGCAAGAATAAAACTGCTAAGCTTATTGCAATGCAGATATAACGGTTCGAAAATGGCACCTTGATGCTCTGTTAGAAATAATCGCTACATATCCTAAGCAAAATATGAACAATATAAGCTTGTAGACACTGCCTTTCCATCGGAGAGTAACTGGAAAACAGGTCCAGTAATGCGTAATGGCTAACTACCGGGAGTAACTGACTCTCATGTGGACATAAAATATTGGAATAAGAAAGAACTTTGTATAGAACTCAGAATGTTATATTTACAAGGAAGTATTATGTAGGTATACAAAATTGTAACAATTGTATAAATGATACGATGTGGAGTTATATGTATTAAATTGATTTTATCTATAATTACATACGTAAGGTAAATGATCTGTCACCCAAAGCCATGCAGGCATAATTTGTTATTGATTTGATTTGTCATAATGTACTGACTATGTGTTAGATGTAAGTGGAAGTTAGTAGCCTTTCTACTTCACACTATCAATTTGAAGTTGATAATTTTAAAGTACCCCATACTTGAAGTTTATTCATGCAATTTTACCACAAATTAATATTGGATTTTTAGTAAAGATGCATTTACTTAATTACATCATGATTTTTTCCCTTAAATCTATCCTAAGTGGTTTTAGAATGAAAATTTCACTAAAAGTTTATTGGATGTCAACTCAAAGAATAATCAAATTTTGGTTTACTTTCGGTTTATGATATTCGGTCAACTTATTGTTTACAAAAGATTGTTACTAAAGACTTATTAGAAATAACTAAAAGTCGACAAAAAGTTTACTCAAACATATTAAATTATTGACATTGCAAAATAATACCTACATATTAAAGAAAGATGCGTGCTGAAGAATATCTTATTTTATTGACCTATGAAAAGTAAAATGTTTCACATAAAAAGTATATTTAAAGTTTTTTTAAATTAAGTAAATCTGCAATATTTTATTTCCAACTAATCAGGTCATTGGAAAAAGATACTAATAATTGTACTGTTTTATGTAGATGTTTAAAGTTACTTTTTAAAGTAAGCGCAAATTGCTCTCCGTAAATGTATGTTGCTAAATTATTTGGACTATGAATAAAGACATTAACTATTTTCTAACCAAAATTAATACCTATTGTTGATTAACCGAGAGCAAATTGAGATTTACGATAGAAAATCTAATTACATAGCGAATGTGACTAATGCAGGTATGAAGTAAACTGAAAAGGAACAACATTTCAACTTTTGGAAAAACTTCTTTAGTATAATTTCGGTAGCTATCAGTAAACAAAATTCAACTATTAAAGTTAATTATTGGCAAACTTTCGGTAAACTTTTTTAACTTTGCCAAATAGGTGACTGGTTGTTGTTCCCCTGTCTTGTGACGAGCACTTCTTCATGGATACCTAACTACTCAATTGATAAGTGGTGCAAAAATAACAACAAAGTATAAATTTTGGAAAATTAGTTATTTTAATTTGTATTGGCAACACTCACAGAGCATCTAGCCAATGAAATAGGATTTTTTTCTTATTTTCAATTCGTTGGATGACGCCAATGTGATGATAGTTTAAATACTTTTAGGTGTACTTCTTTATCTTGCTGTTTTACTTATTTTTTAGGTGGCTGTATTGGTCCTTAAGTGGACAGTACATCAGCACATTCTTCTAATCAAAGCAAATTGTGTTTGTTCATTTAATTTTTTTATTCATATTTATTGGGATAAACCAATATATCTCATAGAATGGCAAAAAGTAAGTATTTATATGTATGTGGCTGTCAATTGTTCTTTTTAAAAATATCATTTTAGGACTTACAAAACTTTCTACAGAATATTGTACTCTATTTAAATTCGCACCATAGCCTCACAAAAAACAAGTTTATCTAGCATTTCAATATAATTATTTTTATTATGCCACCTATAATATTTAAGACATTTCAATATTTAGATAAATAAGCTCCTATTTGGAAAATGACTTAATATACATAGTCTATCTCTAGTCTGTGTTTTGCCGAGTCAGTTTTTAGGCAGGTTCACTTCTATGGCATCCACAGTACGTAGACAATAATGGCTCCGAAGAAATAAATGATGATTAATAGATAATGAATGGTTCTTCTGCAAAAAGTAATGGTCTTATTAAAAATGAATGTAGAAAGAAATTGGTCCAGACTTCGCATTGTCGAAAACCGGCAAAAGAGGCACAATCACTTGTATTCTCACCACACAAATTTAAAATGTGGTTGACATACTTCACAGCATCTCGAAGTTTCAGCAAGATGACATGAATGTCGATCTGAGATAGATTCCGTCCCATTGCGACATTTTTGGTAACGATCAAGCCGACAAACTCGGCAATGCAGGGATCATTATGGACCAGAGCCTTATTCCAATTGATGTCGAAGCAATGATCAACACCACTAAACACAGATCTTCAGTGTTGAATGGAAAAATAAGTCGACGTGGCCTCTACGTGACTAAACACAGTGACAACAACAGTAGCCATGTGGCGAGAAGCGATAGCGTCATTGTTCATTCGCTACTTGTTCAAAATAAGCAAGGCCGACTCACTTATCTGCAGAGATTGCCATGAAAAAAGAAGAAGACACACACCCATCACCTTCCAATCCTCTGCCTTAGATGGGTAAATCAATATCTTCACACCGTTCAAAGAAAGGTCACCATTTTAAACATTTTCGACATTCCTATCCAAATCCCGAGATTTTTTGATGGGATCGGACGCAGACAGCGGCCGCGCTGCTAGAAATAGATGAAGAAGAAGCTATACAAACGTTGTCAGAGTACCTACTATAGTACTTCCAATAATCGACTAATTTTAGATATCTTTACAAAATTTAAACAATTTAACACCCAAATTGTCATGTTATGAAGTATGTACAAAATTGATAAAAAACATTTTATTAGATTTGAACTATGGAAGCTCAAATTTAGTTGTATTTCTAAAACTGTTTATTGTTTCTTTATTCCTGTAGTCCACATTTTCACTGTTAGCTGACTCATATATTTAGTGACCCAGAGAAACTAAAAGTTCGTTTTTATTTTGTTAATACACCCAAAAAATTGTTTAGCAATAGGTGTTAGATAACATAACCTTTCATCGGATATGTAGTTGGTATACTTTAAGTAGTTTATCATTTAAAAATTTTATAGGACACATGTAAACAGTTTTTTAAATCAAAAATAACTTCTAGGCTAAAATGTAGAAATAAGATAGAGCAATAAATTAAACAAGATTTCCAAAATGACCCCAAAAGATAGCTAGCTCTCTCAAAAGAAATTCTTGAAAAAGCTTAAATCGAATGAAATAAATGTGGCTAGCTAAATTATCTTAATTCTAACTAATCCACCTAATTAATATCTAACTCAAACTAGATGTTACTGAGTCGGAAAGTGTTTCATTATATAAATTAAATTATTTTAAAAATAACAATAAAGGCAACGCTAGTACAATGTAGAGCTACTAAACAATATGTACAATATTCTGAATAATCCTCATTTTAGGTCGGTAGATATACTGCATATTTTTGCGTTTTGAATTTGTTAGCACTGAAATCTTAATATTTTAATTTCTATACATAACTACTTTAAAAACATCTAATTAGACAGAGTTCCGCAATCTTTTTGTTGGTACAGGCCAAAATTCCAAATAAATTTATTATGGCGTTAAAATTAAATATACATAAAATCGTTATATATAAAAAATGTTGCAAATTTATTTTTTAGAAAGTAGAGATAATAGACTAATACACATCAAATTTCTACGTCACCTAAAATTAGGTAGGCATTGCGATTTTTGTATAACAACACAAATTCTTGGAAAAGCTACAATAATCATTTATTTTAAAGGTCACATTAGATATTTTTATGTGGCCCTTCTAAAGGCCACTAAAGTTTGTTTAAAGTCCACCAATTGCCATAAAAACTGAGTTTGTGGAATGCTGAATTAGAACTATACCAAAATTAAATAATAGCTACTTATACTATTTCATTTATTAAAAGTGTTATTTCTAAAAAATTGTTTTGGAAGAGCTAATAATCTTTTGAGACTTTTGGCCATTCTTATTTTTTGAAATGAAAAAATATATATATGTGTGTGTGTGTTTGAAATAAAATTCAAAAATATTTCGGTTGAATACATGTGAAATTTCGCAGAATTTTGGAGAAATTTTTCTGTTACTGAATTACATTGATTTTAGTTTTCGTCGTCAATCACATAAATTCATTTCATTTTTTCTCCCTCTGATGCAATAGATACTGGCATCATTTATACTGAATAGCGATGAAAGGTGTATATTATGCTGGTAACTACAATTAAATACTGTAAATGGACCCTAAGGATTTTATTTAAAATTTAAAAATGGCAAAAATAAATAAATGCATAATTTCACCCAACAATATTTTACAAATTAGCAAAAGAAAACATATTACAAAATTTAATATATTTTTGATTCTGTATTTTTTTTTTAGTTTAAAATTCTAATACATCAATACAAGGCTATCCTGAAAATTTTGATAAAGCGGCAATTCATCTGTTCCGTGACTGGTACGAGTATAGTTCAATTTTCAAATGCCCGCCATTTTGGAAATTAATTTGGTTAAACCGTTAGAAAAACACCTCCAAATTATCCAAAAAATCATTTTCAATTTGAGAAAAATCAATTTTTATTTTAAACTTTTAGTAGGGCTGACTATTAACCATTTTTATGATAAACTCAGTAAATAAAAGTGAGGTTAGAGAATAAACAATACGAATAAATACCTAAGTATAGAATTATTTGTATATGACTTATCGATCATTTATTTTTATTTTCTAAGGTCATCATAAAGTAAAGTGGATCCAAAAGAGATAATAAAATAATTCTAATTCTACATATTTAATATCCTATATTATTATTGAAATCAGCTGTGAGAAGTTACTTCCCAAGCTCTAACACGGAGAGCTAAGCTTTCGGGGAGTTTGGTTCCCGAGAGCTAAAATAGAACGAGCTTTACTTTTTCCTGGGAGCCAAGAGCTTGGAGAGTAACTCTTTCGGGAGCTAAACTCGCGATCAAAGCTTTACGTATAATTCTAGTTTTATAGACGCTAAAACTAGGCTTAATATTTGTTAAAAAATCAATGTTTGTTAGATCATTTAAGTATGTAGGTACTAAGTCAAATAATTAAATGTTTAATTTTGATTACCATTTTATTTGTAATAACTGTGCGAAAATGCATTTATGTGTTTATAAGTTTGAGTAATTGTTTCTATTATCAAACAGTACTTTGGAGCTATGAATGCCGGGCTATTTTGCCGCTTTTAATGGTTTTCATAGATTTACCACAATCTTAAGTTGGCTGATGATATACTTGGCCTTCTATATCAGCCTGGTTATGTAAAGACTCAATAGTAACAGTAGTAGATGCAGTATCTCTAGAAGTGATAGTTTCTTGAATATAGGAAAGTCCTGGCATATGTGCTGCTCGCTGTGAATTTGGTTGTGCAGTTGAATCAATGCCTCCCAAAGATCCCACTGATGAGGCATAAGATAAAGGACTCTCCTGATGTACAGCGCTAGCACTCATCTTTCCAGGGATTGTAATACTCGTCATTGAACCATCAAATATAATCTTCCTTTTTTAGAAAACGATGAATTATTTAGTTTAGATGTCGGAGTTGTAAATGAGGTTGATTTATCCCAAAACGTATCTGCTACCATTTGAGGGTGATAGCAATGAAAATCATCCACAATGAGGTTGGAGACTTGAATATATTGCGTCATCCTCACCAAAAGGATTAATTAATGATTCACCAACCTGCAACAGAAATGATACAAGTCTTTGAATCTAATACGGTTGCTTTAGTTAAAATTGTTTATTCTTGGAGGATGAACATAGTTTCACATAGGCTAAAGGGCGGAGATGGCTACCCCATAGGATTTCATAGTTTTCTGCGAATGGATTGGGCTAAATTTAGTGGACAGGACCTTGGAAAGATACACTGACTGAATTGTTTTTTAAATAAATTGATAAGGGGTTATCAGATTCAAAATTTAAAGTTTATCCTGTTCGTTTCAAAATTGCGATGTCGGCCCTCTAGGCGCTCAATAATACAAATCCATAAAAATTATTTGTAAAAAAGTTATTAATTATCAATTTTTAACCCAAAAATCGCTATATTTGGTTAAAATCACTTAAATGTCTCTATAATCTAAACAAAATATCGTACCATGCTTAAGTAAATTTGAATAAAGAAGCCATTAGAAGAATACGATTATGAAGAAAAATAATAGAAAAAAAAGCCAGATTTTAGTAAATGTATCTCCTAAGTTACTTGATTGATTTTGATTACATTTGGCACTGTTACTTACACATTTAGGGACCCTAGACGCATTGTATAGCCTGAGGATGTTTTTTATCGGTTTTGTAATACTCGTACATTTATGGGTCATCAAACTCTTCATTTCCGACTTATTTCCAATCACGGTATATGAAATGTCTGTTATCCAAAGAGTTTCAGGATACCTTTTTACCTACATATTGCGTATAAGTGTGCCTATATTTTACTATTTTTTCGAAATCCTTTCATTTTTGATAAGTAATTATTTTCAATTTATTATTCAAATTTTCATGAGTACCGTGATGTCATCAACATATTTTAGGCTGTTTTGTGCTACAAGAGATGAAACATGAATGAAGAACAGTTTAATGTATCAAACCTCGTTGTATTGAACCTGAGTTATTAATATTGTTGTCATTCTTAAGACAAGAAATAGTTTCTGCTTTTAACTGACCTATTTTCGGCTTACAAATTGAATACTTTTAGCCAATGAAAAATATATTAGCATAGAAAATGATCAACAAAATTTGAACCAAAATAGAACTATAATTAAAATTAAAATATCAACTTGATACAATTGAGAGTAAAAATCTAATACAGCAGATTAAACCCTAAGATCGGTCAAAACTAATGATGAACATAAACTCAGAGACCTAAATTTCCATCCAACTACCGTATATTACCCTGTAAAAACTCGCCTCCACTTTTGACATAAATTTATTGGCTTCAGATACCATACCGAGTATATGCCGCACCTCGACTTTTAGTAGTACCTGCTCTGTGGTCAAATAATGAGAAATATTTCCTGAGGTACATGTAGCACACACTCTCTTTAGCAAAGAGTACTATATTATGGCTTCCATAGGTATGCTTAGTAAGCGTTTTCTAATTGAGTATTGACCGCGCTCCTCTATCTAGAAAGGAAAAGGGTATCATTTATTGATTGCAATACAATTAGATTGTCCTAAATGCCCTAAAGATGGTTAGCTATGGTATTTAGGTTGGTATGGCTCTA
>JAUYWI010068032.1:0-14764 GCA_034780595.1 Parotoplana pacifica
GATGTTAATACTGTCGAAGGCTTGACTGGTTTTGTTTTTATTTTTGTTTTCTGCAGTAAAGATTTATTCTACATTTGTATTAAAAAATTGTATTTTATATGATAAGATGTAAAATGTATGTATCATTTCAGATATATTTTACCAAACATAATATGTACTTACATAATAAAGGATGTTTTGTAATATAAATTGCATTAATTTTGAACCTGTTTGGAGGTAAAATTATTACTTATCACCAAATGTAAACTTCTGATGACTAGATTCATAATGAAAAATTTTATGCTTTAAAAATAACACCAATTGTTCTCCTAATTGTCTGGAGTAATTAGAATATTAAATCAGCTTTCTATCTCTATTAGCTTTTGAGTTACAGTTTAGTTACAGTTAATTAGTGGAAGTATTTCTGGGTAGTGATAAATCCATAAGGTTTTGCTATTTTTTATTACCCATTTATTAATAAAAGTGTTCTGAATCTTAAAGGCATCCAAGCTACATCCATATAAACCTCACTATTTACAATATTTGTGTGATGAAACAATAGCCAGAGTTCTGTTTTGTGAGGAAATGTTAGCTAGATTCAGATATGATTCTGTTTTTTCCAAAAAAATAAGCTTCTCTGAAAAATGCACCTTCCATCTTAATGGAAGAGTAAACAAACACAATTTTCATTTTTGGAGAATCACAGCATCTGGAAAGACAGTATGGGCATTGATTAGTTTTTCTGGTGTTATTGCATTCCACATCAACCAACAGACAATGAGTTCAGAAAGATGCTGTCAGATACTCATCCCACATTTCAAAAAACAATAAGCTAGGCAAATTCTAAATGATGACATTCCAGAGCAGTGGATAGGAAGGAGGGTATAGAATGGCATGTAAGGTCATTTGATCTGATGTGATTTTTCCATAATATTATGGAAATCTATATTTTTGCCATGACATTTTGGTCAATTTATAAAGTGACCTAAAATGCAATGAAATTTGTAAGGGTGATTGGGGTAAATTGCAATATCATTACACATTTCAGGATAACTACAGTATGCACCCCTTCTACCAGATCAACTCAAGCTACCAGATCAATTTAACCCTTATCCAGTCATTAGCTACATTTTGTAGCTTTTAGAAATTCAAACTTGAATTGCTATTTTTCTAAATGAGTAACATTAAATATATTTTGGGATGATGGCTAACTTAGTTGTGAATTTGTTGTACTAAAATATTTTTTGATGTGTTCGAATGTAAAATTATAAAGACATGATAACTAAACCCTCAACCAGCCATTAGCTACATTTTGTAGCTAATAATGACAGTTCTAAATAGGCTATATATTATTATCTTTTTTTACACATTTTACAATATATAACTGGTATATACAGCACACATATGTACAGCTACTGTCACATATTGCATATCTTAACTATGGAGCTAGAGTTATTGCTCACCCACATACACCAATGGAAGCATTTTATTTATTTGTATCAGAAGAAATGATTAGAGAAATACAAAGACACACAAACAGAAAATCAAATGACCTCAGATGTGCTTCAAGAAGAGTATTTGGATACATGAGTAATTTTAAAGAGGTACATTCTGGTAGTGGTCTTTTTTTGAGGGCAGGCACTGATAGAGATAACATGACAGAAATTGATGACATGTGGAATCCCATCGAGAGAAGACCTCTTTTCCATGCAGTTATGTCAAAAAATCAGTTCAAATACTTTCTTAGATGTCTTCAATTTGACAATTATGGCACCTGTCATTAATGATTGGCTGTTGAATGTCTTGCTGCAATTAGCAGCATTTGGGAACAGTTCCTGACACATTTATGACATCACTATATACCTGGAGATACATTGACTGTTGATGAACAGTTGATGGGCTACAGAGGACAAATAGCTGATGCACATATATTCCATCTAAACCAGCAAAGTATGGCTTGAAAATATTTTGGTTAGCTGAAGCTGGGACTGGATTTGCACTAAATGTGAAAATATACACTGGTAGAGATTGTGATGCTCCCATCAATTGAAATATAGGCAAATATGTTGTTATGGAATTAGCTGATCCTTATTTCCATGGACAATTTCTTTACGTCTCATAATTTGGCAACATCCCTACTTGAAAACAGGCTTACTCTGTTAGGTACAATTTGAAATCATCATCGCAAAATCCTTGCTTTATTGAAATCAAAAAGGCATCCTGTTGAGTCAAGTATTTTTGTACATGACCATGTGAATAAAATTGTTCTCGTGTCTTACATACCCAAAAGAAATAAAAATGTAATCCTTCTCAGTTCATTTCACTCTGGTAGTGACATTTCACCAGAACATGGAAATAAGCCAACATTGATACTTGATTACAATTGAGGGAAAGCCAGAGTGGATCAATTTGATCAAAATGTTGATGAGTTCACATGCTGACTAAAAACTGTATGCTGGCCACTTATAGTGTTCTACAATATTCTAGATGTGGCATAAAATTCATACTTACTTGCTCATAAGAGCTGACAATCCCAATATTTTCGACACAAAGACTTCATCAAGCAACTAGCTTTTCAGTTGACTGAAAATCATGCCAAACTTTACTGAAAAATTTCTTTTACCACACCAAGTAAAAAATGCTGGTATTCTCCTTGCCTTCCGACAAGCACAACTGCTACAACAGCAACTGCCAGATAACAAAGTTGGACACTGTAATATTTGTTACAAGAATACTCGGTCGAAATGTGATGTGTGCATCAAAGCTCTATGTCCACAACATCGTATTGTTACCAAGGTTACCAAATACCAATTTTGCTGAACTATATTTTAGAACAATACATTATTACCATCGTTATTATATTATGTATTATATATAATTATAGTATATATTATTATCAAGATGTTGTAAGTAAATACCAATTTTTCTGAACTATTTTTAACAATAAATTACCTTTGTGTGTATTCGTGTTGTTTTAGTGTCGATTGAACTTATGTTTGGGTGTAATAAACGTTATATATCATCTTAAATATGTGTTAGAAAAATAGCTACATTTTGTAGCTATATGGCCGGTTGGCGTAATGCGATTGGGGTGACCGGATAAGGGTTAAACAAACAATACTATTAAAGTCAGAAATCATACACATGAAAAGCAATCTAGTTGTTATTTCTGCAAATTTTTGACAATCTCTACAAAGGATAGATCGCTACCCAAAGATTAATTAATAGTAAATAAGAAAACGAGAAGCAAAGTTACCTAATATTTAGAGAGTAGATAATATTGTTAGCTAGACGGGTGTGAATATATTGAAGAAACCATTATTTTATATAATTCAGAGAGTTTTGATTATGTTTAATAAAAGCAGATTCTAGAACCCGCCTTATTTTCAGATACTACATTTATAAAGCAAAGAGCTAAAATCAATAGAATGACCAGTGTCCATGGCATGAACAGCGAGCGCATTGTGGAGATTACATTTAAGAATATGGGAACGTTTCGTTGTAATGAACAAACAATAGATTAATACTGTTTTTTTACTTCAACATTGTTTTTCTTATAATCGGATACAAACATTAGGTCAACTGAAATCACGTTATGATGGTAAAAATAAACCATTAGAAATTGATACATTAATTACATATATTGATGTTTTATAGACGAGAGAGCAACCAATTCTTCAGGTGATGGTATCGATCCTACTCAAGAAGAACATTTGAATTCGCATAAGCACGGCGTTAATGCATCGAACTTCGCTAAATTTGTGTCTGTTGCTTCTACTTACCAAGTACATGTGTGTCAGCCATTGGAGTTACTGACTGTAAGACTGGAAGAGTTGAACCACTGTGAAGAAAAAACTATCGAATTTGATGCTACGTATATTCAGCAGAATAAGGCAGAAGTGGAGAACTCGGCCAATGAATTAGAGGTAAGAATCAATACTCTTAGGTCGTCCCATAATGATGACGGCATGCTCATTATTGAACTTCAGCCGACCCTTGCGATGTTTTGTCGTCCAATAAAATTATCATGAAAACAAGAGTTTCAACTGGGATACAATTCTTGCTCAGGATAACATACTGTGCAATTAATAGTGTCTATAAAGTCACCTAATTTGCAAAAATGCGTGCTGTTAACATTTCTTGTAACTAAATTTTGACTAAGCTACCCAACTATTATGTGTAGTTAAGTATTATTAATTTGGGTATTTTAGCAATGAAATCTATACTTTTTTAATAAAAATATTAATAGAAAAGTAAGTTGCCATTATGTGTGAATTGGGTTAGATTTTTGGGGTATCAACTAGCCTTTGGAAGATCATAACTAAACAAAGAACTGATGGACATAAACAGTGTATGCTTTAGACTGTACTACAACATTGTGACAATTAGGGTATAGCAAAAGTTGTTTTTTTGTGTGTGAATAAAAGCCGGTGTGGACCAATCCTTTTTTTCAGACCGAACTACCTACACTATGTATAAGGTTAATCAATGGGAGGTGGCTTTTGGGTGTCTCTGTTTTCAGATTTTTGTGTGGTTGCTAGGGCACCAATAATAGCGAAACTAAATTAATCCATTTAAACAATCATTTTATGGGTATTTGACTGCATGAAACCTTACATCCACTTTTTACACTTTGGTATGTTGCTAGATACACCAATATGGCAAAACAACTGACACAGCTATGGTTTTATGAGTATTTAACCACATAAAACCTTATTTACCATATTTGATCTCCTATAATGAATGTTGTACTTAGCAACTGTTGCTAAGGGCACCAATATGACATATTTTAAGAAATTTATAAAGAATTGTGATTTTATAGTTACTTGACCACAATATGCAAAAATAGTAGCTGTAAATATGCATGGAAATAAAATCCAAATTGGCATAGAAATAGTAACCATAATATGTAGCCACAATAGACATAGAAATAGCTGTTACTAAGGGCGTTTTTTGCGCTTTCATCATCCATAATATGTACCAATTCCTACATTTATTTAAAAAACTTATTGATACCATCACAACAAATAACTTTTACAAAAGAAATGTACCTATGGATGATTAAAGAGCAAAAAACACAACGTTTCAATTTTACTTCAGAAATGCTTTTGAAATTAGGTATTTGTAAACAATTTATAATAAAAAAAATAATCGGAAACAAGAGAATGAATGTATGAAATTTCTACTTATGGATGATCAAAGCACAAAAAAGAATGGAAATAAGGTTTTTCTCTTTCGTGTTCATTTTTTGCTTTTCTTTTCCTTTCTGTTTCAATTTTTGATTTTTAATGATTAATTTTAATTTCAACTGTTCATTTGTTATGTCTATTTCTAATTTGTTTAGCAGCTTTGCTGTGTAGGTTTTAGTATATTGATTTCTTTAGCCATTTCCTGCATACTTCCATTATTACGTAACCCCCCCCCCCCTACCTATTTAACTTGGCGAGTGTTGTGTTCTCACTAAACAGTTTTTGTACCAACATTTGAAAAGAGGCGCTGAGGCCCGAAAGATCTCGTGTATAATAATTCTTTTATCGTGGCTATGCTTTTTTCTTCACTATTTATTATAACTATTTACAGTTACAATATCAGGTAAATCAATGCATGCTTGAAAATTAAAAGACCTCTTTTATTTAGGCTCCTAAACACATGGGAATTTAGCTGTAAGAAAAACTTTTTGTCTATGTATTGATCTATCTGTTATTAAGTTATCTGTAACTAGGTATATCAAGTATACATAACTTATTCATAGAAAACCTTGTTTCCATTCTTTTTTGCGCTTTGATCGTCTATACGTACTAATTCATACATTTCTTTTAAGAACATTTCTTACTCTGTAGTTCGCATAATCACGAGAGGTGTGGAAAATAATCATTCTCTAACTTAGTCCCACTTTTTTACAAATGCATCAACTGTTTTTTAATGTGAATCTTTCAGAGTAAGATTTGTATGTGTTAATTTTTGTATTACAGGAGCAAATTACAAACACAAGACAATATCGACGCTGGAAGGAAGCCTGTATACTAAGGGTTAAACTGGAAAAAGTTATTGAACAGTTCAAGAAAATCGACGAAGAATGTCAGAAGGTGAGTAAATAGAAGCAGAAATAAATGTACATAAGTGTACATAAATGTTCGTAAGTCACGCATCATAGGAGAAATTATATATACCTAATTACAATTTACAAGATAATTAACTTATGCATCATATCAGCATCGATTTCTCTAGATATTTTTAACCCCGCATGACTAGATTAAACTTTCTTGGAATTTCCTAATCAATTTTCGGGATCCGATTTTCTAATAAATTGAATCTCAAGATCAGATGTCTTGTTGGGATTTTAGACCATTTATGTGATTAAAACTTTTTAACCAAAAATAATCGATGATCATTTTTTTTAAATATGGATTTGTATCATTGAGTGCTTAATTTCTGAACCTGTGATGTCATTGCCAACCCCTGATTGATTCTTTTCTAAAAAAATCCACCCTAAAACATTTTATACCTGGAAAGTGCGATATTCTAGGCGTGAGGTGTCCTTCCTCTCACGACAAAGGGTTAATCTTTGCATTTTTATACCATTTTACCAGACACAACGGAAATTCGACAAACTCATTCAGAATGACAGCATTTTGGAAGAAGAAGTTGATGACGATGGTATTGAAGAAGTCAAACCTAAACGAAGTGGCAAAAGATCAGTAAGAAAATCGACTAGAAACTGAATATTCCCGTGAATAATACTAACCTGGTGATTTTCTAGAGTAACTAATTACTTTGATATTGTTTTTTTTTATTTCTGATTTTGGAGTTTAATATTCGGTTTTGTGGAGACATTTTAATTTTCAATGAAAGTAGTGCTAGCTAACAAATAATAATGCTAATGGCTAAAATTTGTATACATAAAATATTTACTGTCGTTTACTATAAACAAAACATTTAATAGTTTCTAAAAAGTCAAATCGATTTCTGTGGTTTAAATTTCAGCAATGAATTTAGGTGTACTAATAAATTTTATGCATAGAAACTAACTTTTCTATAAAAACTAGTAGGTAATAACAATTTCTATTTCATGCATATGGCCCCGTATCTTGAAGTCTTAGAAAAATCAAGAAATACTTTTAATAGGTCTTTTAAAGCATCTAGTTCTACATTACTTAATTTATTTTTACTTCCTGGTAATGGTTATTGAAAACTGGGTGGTCACAAATAATAAGCTATCATAGAAGTTTGTTTTGTTTGTTTGTGTCATCCGCTTGCTTGCGCATTAACGTCGATCGTAGGGATCCGGACGATCACCCTCAGATAATTCAGCAACTGGTTGGCGGTGATATTACAACGGGAAGGATTAAGAGTGCCAAAGGCTGCTGTTCTTTGAGTGATCCATCTCGGGCAGTCGCTAAGTTTGTGTTGCTGGGTCTCTGCTTCTTCTTGGCAGTCTGAGCACATATTGCTGTCAAGCCCCACTTTCTTTCTGTAGCTTTTCAGGAGACGAGAGTGCCCAGCGCGATATCTGGACAGTTCTGTGCGGATATACCTTTGTTTCTAGACTGGGCTGAATTTTCCACTGTGTTGCTCTTGGTCCAGTGTCCTCCAATGCTTGTTCTGATTTTGTTTTTGACAGTTGCAAGGCTGATGGTGATGTTGTCTTGGCTAAGCGGTGCAGTTTCCTTGGCCAGCCTGTCTGCTCCTTCATGGGGTCAATTCCGATGTGACTGGAATCCATTGGATAGTAAAAGATTTCTCACTCTGGGACACACGGGCATTCCCAAATTTGTTTTAAACTACTTATGAAAAATTTATAAATTGAAAAAAAACGTGATCATTTTGTGACCATCCATCTTTTTTTATGAATCATCATTTAAATATTGTTGATGCAGATAAATAATGTTGATAATTTTTGTTCATTTTTAAAAGCTGATATATGAGTATTATTGTTATTCATTTCTAGAGTTCATAATATTAGATGTCTATTTTAAACATCACATATATTAATCATGTTCGTAATGTGTACAATGTACAGGTATTAAAATTATTGTTTCAAGTTTCGCAGAAAATATTTTATAGATGTTTATCGTGTTATATTGAATAAGTTTTTGTGATGTGAATTTTAGGTTTCTGTATATATAATTACAGGGTGGCCGCGTGTACTTTGAAAGTAATATTATTAGATTATGCGTGCCAAAATACACCTATTTGTTGTTTTATTTTGATAAATTCCAATCAGCTGATCACAAGATATTATAAGGTTTCATGTATAATAAAGACCAAACATCTCCAAAAGTGCTCATAAGGACGTCTTAGATCCCTTTGAAACCCATTTCAATCGCTTTTACACATTTCTTTACACTTATTAGACATCTGGATTGTTAGAATTTATTAGGAAATCTCAAACTATAAGCTGACCACTGTAGTTGGTACCATAATGTGAGCATTGGTCATGATCATAATGCTTTGAAAGTAGTATGCTAAAATACATCTATTTATTTGCTTTGTTTGTTTGTTTGTTAAAATCCAATCAATTCATTACGTCATTCTATGATGTCAAGGTCATGGGTTCATGTACTATTACGTCATCATGCTAAAAATACATCAGTTGATTTCAGGGTGGATCCACTAATAATATGTAGAGCCCTGGCCACTTCCAACGCCCATGTCTAAAAATATGTGATATTTAAAGAACAATTCTCACAAAACATTTTTTTCTGATTCCAGATTAACTGCCAGCTAGACGCTGTCTTGAGTACAGCTTCATTGTACAAACTTAAAATTTGCAATCTCCGATCGTGCTTAAAAGAATTTGAAAATATTTGTCTATTGAAATATCCATTATTTTTAATACATGGGCGTTGGGAGTGGCCGGAGCTCTATAATTCATAACTAGAAAAATAGACTCTAAAAATTGTATGCCACATTCGTAATTGAATCCTCCATGTATTTCTCGTACACCTCGGTCCATACACCTACAAGTTCTCTGATTACATATTTGTTTTAATGTTATGCATAATGCATAATAAAAGTAATATATCCTCTTTTGTCACTAACTATACCATTTGTACATGAAATTATTATTTTCTTATGTGGTGATCGGGTAGACTATCTTATTATTCTCATTTACCTACTTATATATTATGTTCTATAATCTGTAAATTACTGAGCCTTTATTGTATTTTACATTGTATCCTATTTCTGAGATTTTTTCCTGAAATTAATTATTGCTTTAAATATATTGGAATATGATTTCTATTTGTTTTTTCAACATACTATTGACGGTAGTATGTCATGTTTATTACAAAGATTAATTGATTAATGCTCTCACCAATGGATAACAAAAATAACAGAATCAGAGCAAGAAATATGAGATTGAATTCTAAAATGCGTGCGTGTTAAACTTATCAAGAACGAAAGGGGCTGAGTCCATTAAGACCAACTTGTTTTTTTACCCCTATTTTAGGGGCAAGCCATTTTGGACGAAAATGCCTCTAGAATCGAAACGACACATCTAATCTTTGTTTCATTCAATTTCACAAAGATGTATTTGATATGGATATATTTAATTGTTTTAATACTTATATATATTCATTGAAATGGCTCTAAGATCCAAAGGAAACACTCGATCTTGTTGAAATTTGATCTGTAGGCGCATTAGGTATCAGCAATAAATATTTAACCAACATGAGGGTGGGGGGATCAATAATAAGTTTAGCTTAATCGAATTGAATTCTGACTTGATTGGCACAACTTTGAGGTTGACCCAAATGTTGGTCTCACGGCCCAACGAAGTTTCCGTATGTTAGGAATCGTGGTGTAGGACCATTAAGGTAATTATTCAGCGTTTGGCATTGGCGAGATCTATTTGAGTTTATAAATAGCTTTAACGGCCCATTGATACAACCGACTTGAGTCAAATTTGAACAGTGGATTGGTGAGGCTTATTAATGATCCTACATTATGAGGTTTTCCCTCATACTACTGCTTCGTTTGGCTCAGATCCTTGAGATCAAAATTTTGGTCCACCCTGAAAAGGCGACCCCATTGAATTTTTTCAACTACTGCATGACGAGTACCAAATGATAATTGTTTCAAAGTTGATTCGGCAAATTGAACATTTCACAAACAAAGTAATTTTGTTGTTAAAGCAATCAAAGCATTCCCAGTAAGTATTAGCCGCTAAGTTACACACATCTAGCTTAGCTCGGCAAGCTTTTGTGTTAAAACAGATTATTGTGGATATTAGATGCAACCAAAAATCTGAATTATGAGAGTTGTTGCTGCCGGTACTTATCGAGTAAAAATAATTTTATTATGGCATATTCTTATCGCATCAAGGACTGGAAGCGGCTTTGGGAAACCAACCAGCCCGACTCGGCTTGCCGCCACCGCGGTTCCCTGATGGGTTTGACAACATGGTATGTGTATTGATAAAATTACCATATTCTTTAATATGAAAACAGCACCTTATTCCTAAGACGGCAGTTTTAATATCTCGCTGAGCATTTTGAACCCGTGTTGCTCTACAAGAAGCATTACATTTTGGTCTGAAGTTTACGTGGTCTAACACATCAAAGTAGGTATGGTGGATAGCAATGAGGCGTTGGAAGGACCATTTAAAATTCTGTACTCAATTTCCTGGATAAACTCTACATAGAAACAGAACCTGGCCATATTTCACTCACTGAGCATCACAAAAAGAACGATTACCGTTTTTGTTGGGGTATATGCAGATACCGAAACTTCTCGTGCCGCACTGGACGTTCCAAGCTGGGTTTTATCTACAAATTGATCAGGAAATCCCAACCTATCTAAACAATCCTGAAAATGCGAAGAAGGCAGATCGTTACAGGTTTGTATACGGCAACGACTGTATTGATCAGTTCATGTGAAGTTTACTGCAATGTTCTGCAGAAATACAGTCTACTCCCGTTGATCTGATCCCAAGAGTTTCCTAAAATCAGGGGGTCGAATTAATGAATTCAGCCTCTGAAATAAAACTACATACATAAAAGATTTTTGGAAAAAAACATTTATATTTATGAATAGTGTAAAATCTCACTAAATTGTGCATGTACAGTTGCCGCCAAAAGTACTCGATCACTATTGTGAACTATTGTTCAATTCGCTAAAATTAATCTATGTACACTTACACTATACACTGGAATGCAATAAGAATCGCCACCTCATAATTGAAATTTAACAAGCGTGTCGATTCATTATTTTTGATAGCTTAATATTGAACACCTAATGAATAGAAATCACCCAATTAACATAGAAATCAATAAATTTGTGAGTATAATATAAATACAATTTTGGATAAAGTATCTCTATTTTAATCGGTGGCGATTCTTTTTGCGCTGGTGTGTATTTATAACTTGAAAATTACTTCTACATAATTCTTGGAATTTCCTAAAGAAAATATACCTGCATGTGGGACGTGGGGCATTCGGATTAACGAACATAAAATCAATATAGTTTTGCAAATGAGCATTCAGGAATTAGGTCGGTGTTGGAATATGAGTAGGTTTAATGAGGATTTAATCAATGCAATCAGATAGGTATAAATCCGTTCCTGAAAAAATGGGGTCGGAATAACGAGAAGGTTGGATTAATGAGGGTCGGATTAACGGGAGTAGACTGTATATGAAGTCAACAAACTTTGTTTTAAGCCATACCCTTTGACTGAGAATTGCCGAAGCCGTTTTGACTCACTACACACTATTACATGTGCAACAGTTCATTTGATCGTAATGAAGAAGACGACAAACTCGGAAAGAGACCACAACCATCTCATAGGTAAGATTAGTGGAATTGCATATCACATGTGTAACTTTCAACATTCCAAGAGCCGTAGATTATTGCCGGTTATATTCTATGTACAACTTTAAACGATATAATGCCCACATTATACTGAAGCAGCTCGTTTAATATCTTTGGTAAGCAAAATTTCCAAGTTAATCCAGTCGCACAATCTTCAGAGAAATATATTTCTGTTGAAATGAGTTGGCAGGTTGAGGAATATACCAAGACAGACGCAAATGACGTATCACAGATCTACCCCATCCGGATGAGGACTGTTTCTTGACTTATTTAAATTTGTCACTGGGTTTGATATATTAATATCACACTTGATGACATTCCCGCCCTTCTCGACTCATTTCATAAACAACAACTTGATCTCTCTCTATTGATGCGGAAAGGTGTTTTCCCACAATAATGAATTCAATAGACAAAGCGGTGTAAGGTTGAAACGACCTAAGGATTATACAATATATACTCTGAGCCGATATTCGAAGCGGGTTGATGGCTCTAACTAACAACTATGTTGCACATAATATTGAAACGAAAAGAAATTTTTGGCACCAGCTGATCATTCCCTTTAGAAGCCAAATCATCTATTGTTGGATGAAAATGTGTTGTATAGCTGGCAATGACTCAGCCCCTGCCTATGGTTAATATGAGACATAGGTATATATGTATAACCAACGATCAAATGTTGAAATTATTTCCACCCAAATTGTCTGATTGGGCAGCAATTGGTTGCGATACTGGATATGCCTTGGGCTTGGATTTGGACTATCCCGAAGCAATTCATAACCGAACCGCGTCATACCCACTTGCGCAAGCCCATGAGACGGTTGACATGGATGAATTTTCACAGTTTCAGATTAAAGCCTATTTGGCAGGCTATCCAGCAAAAAATTGTACAAGAGAGACAATAATGACTTCTGTACATCCAAAACCCCACTATTTTGTTCATTACCATATTTTGCGGCTCATCTGGAGCTGGGAATATTGCTAAAAACAAAATCACAGATTTGTTATATTTGACCAAACACTATGGCTTCGTGGACTACAGTTTTTTTGGCAAATATACAGTGTAATAAATACCTATATACATAAATTGCTGTGCACTCTATGCTGTCATGAAATAATGTTTATAATGCTGTTGTAGCACGGTAGCTTCAGTGTTTTATACCAAGTTAATGAGTAATATCAAAAGAAAATATTTGTAAAGCGCATGGCAAAAGATAGTTAACAGGTAAATTTCTGGGGGCATTTTTACTTTTGAAAAAAGGAGGAGAGGCCTAAAATCAGACTTGTCCCTCCCCTAAAAATTATAGCTGCTCTGCTTTAATTTAGCAGAACTTGTCCACTGAATTGCCTAGGTAGATGTATCCAGATTTGAATTTTTCTATAAATTGTAGATTCTGGAACTAATTTCCATAAGTGTATTAAAACTAGTGATTTTCAAGAAATGAAAATGGGATTTTGTAAAAATCGAAAGCAGTGAAACGTTAAACCTCATTCAGTACCTAAACCATAAAGTAAAACAATGCCACTAATTAGAGAATAATGTCTGTACATGCACACTACCATGACTCAGAATCCAAGACACTAAAGATGATGAAACGATTTTTGATTTTATCAAAATTAAAATATTTCCAATGGAAGATTTGGCAAAAGTTGGCACAGACTAGTTCCATGACAAATGAGGTAGATTTTCATTTTAAAATCAATAGTGTATACGTTACTAGCGACCTTATGACGTCATCAAGTCAGGAAATTTGACTTTTTCTAGTTTGCATACTTCCGGTAGGATTAAGCTGAAATTTGGCATACTTGTTCTTTGAGTAAAATAAATAAGATTTGAATTGGCACGTTTTCAAAATATTGATTTTAAGTTAAAAAATTTTAATGCTTCTAGCATCAAACACAACCATCTTGGTTGTTTCATATTTGGCAGATAGACTTCAAAAACCATTAGAAATAATATATTAAAAATTGGGTTCATCACATATCTGGTTCCTGGTAATCATGAGCCACCATATCAGGGCCAGTCTGTCAAAAAATGATGTTTTCAAAAGAGATGCTTAAGCTCAATTTATGACTTTAAATTCTTTTATATGGTTTATTATTAGTATCTAGTCATTTTAGTAGTTTTAAATGATTTTATTTGCTAACATAAACTTCGAGAAAAAATGATTTTAATGTGTCAACCGGGTTTGGTCTCAAATTCAGTGAACCTCAATTTTTAACTTTAGATAAAGCTACTGAATTTATACTTGGCAAACTAATTTCCTGTCACCTAAGATTAGGTCTGCCAAATATGAAGGAATTCTAATTGATAAATAATATTTTATTTAAGAAATTAAATTTTATATTTTTCAAATCTAAAGATGTAATATAGGGTTTTCATATAGGAATTATTCTTTACCCACAAATTTTCAACTTTTTTTAATCAATAAAATGGTTTGGCATCTGCTAGACAACAGTTCTCTGGAGTTTAAAGAAAATATATTCAATTTTTTTTAATCACAAAAATAAGATTTTCAATAAAATTAGCTCTCAGGTTGCACCCTGGTAAAAAAATCAATATTCCTAAAAAACCGGAATATATAGTTAATAATGACATGTTTACAGTATATATATCCACTAAATATTAATCAATTTAGTCATTTTTTACTTCAGGATTAATTTTTTTAAAGTACATTTTTCCTATTTTGGTCAAACTCTATTTTTTCAGAGGACCGTCCTGTGACTATGGAGGCACACACAAAAAAGAAATCTATATCATAATATCCATATGAGAATTTGGTAAACTGATTTCACATTTTTTCAAATCGCTTAAGGCAATTTAGAGCAATTTGAGAATATATAGGCCATACCGCTGAATTCGACCGCCTGTAAAAATTAAAACTAAATTCCTTATGGATTAGATGAATTTATTAGTTACCAAAGCACAATAAATATGTATGAACCATTTACAGAAATGAAGTGAAAACAATGAAAT
>JAUYWI010068043.1:0-14758 GCA_034780595.1 Parotoplana pacifica
CCATGTTTCATTAATAGTCATTACATCAACCTTAAGCATGGAAGCCGTTTGCTCGAGATCGTCGACTTTCATGCTCAAAGATCTTACATTAGCACTGAGAATAGCTGGTAATTGCCATGGGCATATTTTATCACAATTTTAAATCAGATATATTTGGGAACACAGAATCTCATATTTTATCACATTTTTATTTACTGTGGTATACCACATATTTCAAAGTTGAACAGTATTAAGCTACATAGGTTGTTTCGTTTGGACTTTATTTTGTTAGAATCTTTTAAGGGCCGATTTCGTCAATACATGAAACAATAAAATGAGCCTAAGAGCGCTTGTTAGCCAAGAACTTACTATTTGTGTAAACATTAACCGAAATTTGACACATTGATTAACTTTGAAGAAAAATGTACGAAATCTGTTGTCAAACTTTATAATGAGACACCAATATTACATAACAACAAGGGATGTTTAGAAATTTATCCCACATACCTACATAACTCGATGTATTTTTTCCCGTTTATCTCTGAATTATTAATGATTGAAAAGACTTTAATCTGGTGTGTTGCGTTACTTTAAAACCTTCTGTATAAATATCAGCACGATTAATTAAAAGTAGGTAATTTATTGTTTCAGAAAATACTAAATTTTTTTGTGAAAATCATTTTTATTTTAGATATGTTATGTTTATTGATATACAAGAGTCTATAATTAATAATTTGCAAACTTTAAAAATAAATTTGGTTATCAAATATTTTCTAAAAGAACAATTTGTGGAATAAATTTAGAGTGTTAAATAAATACATAGGTGGTGCCCATTGGTAGGCATAGGTAGGTATACATAGAATGTTTTCAAAATGCTTTTGCTTGGGCACTTTAAGACTCAAATAATTAAATTTCTAAGTTAGAAAAAACCTACTTATACAGTGTCCCTACAAAAGCAATCTCTGATCAATTGTGTGTTTGCATAATTAGCTTCGGAGGACAATGACTACCCTTTTAAAGCCGAATGGAGGTCCAAAACACCATACTGGCATCTCGTTGTTAAATTATTTCTTTCTTAATGATCAGCTGCCATACATATGGAATGATAGGTGTCCTGCCAAGTTACCAGACGTTACTGTTTACGTACTACCACTACCTAAATATTTCGAACATTGATGCAGTTTACATGATATTCGTAACTCTAGATATGTATGTTGAACCGAACTGGACAATCGCATTGATGTTTGCCAAAAAAACACATAGAACTAAATGAAATCCTCCTTCAGAAACCATGTCAAAGATAAATTAACATTATGTACTTGTATGAAATCGGAGAGTGTTTTTGTGGACACCTTGTATGAAATCATATTACATATTAGGCATGCTCTTTTTTTTACAAAAGCACTAGGTACTATCACACAATGTGGAATTTATTATCGCTGTGTGCATTTTCTGATCATTTTCCATGAGGTCTATTCAGGTTTGGTTGCAACCAAAAGATACATACTATCTGCAAAAGCAGTCAATTATTTACAGAAATTTTAGAGCAAAAGTCTATTGTTAATTTTGAAATAGAGTTTTAAATTTGTATCTAGAGCAAACCTGAGAGAGTTTTCTTTCAGAAAATATTACTTGAAATTTTCAGAAATACTATAATATTGACTAGAAAAAAGTTTGTGCTAAAGTTTTTCACGTATGAAAATCTAATTACTTTTTTACCTTTCTTAAATTTCACTATGTATGTACACATACATACCATTCTATTACAGCAACGGCGACGATATGAATAACTCTAGCTGTATATACACAAAACGAATGTATCAATCTTTGGAATTATCAAAATATGATTTGTTTAAATAAGGGGATTAAATTCTAATAATTCTTCATTTTAACAAACTTTAAAATTCAATGTAATATCATTTCACCAAATTATCATATTTTAGAAAAGTTCCTGATAATACGATTTAATAGCAAGTTTAATTATTTAATCACTAATTTTTAATCACTAACTTTGATTCTTACAAGATAACTGTTGAATTGTTTCATTAATGTGCCTTAATTTAGATTTTTTTAAATATCTATTTTGATAAAACAAACGCACCAAAGTATCGATATTTTACTTTAATTTTGTTTAAACAGATTTGTTTTTAATACAATGATTCAATGAAATGATGCTTCTATGTTAATGAAATGACGAATTTTTGGATTTAATCAGATTTCGTAACAACTGATATGTTGATGTTTTGATAATTTAAAAGAGTGAATGTCAACCGCATAAATCCGCAATAATTACCTTCATATTATAAAATGTTCTTATACACACATAATCCTATTTATTTAATCATAACTCCTATACACAAAAATAGAGATTCATAAGCGAAAGTTGTATTTAATTTTTAAATGATCCTTAATCTTAGAAGTATTTTTCACAATAAAATAATGCACAATTCTGGTAATATCATTTCGTTCCATAAAATGTATGTTCATTTTAATACAGTTATGCATTTTCATAAAATATGTACATAGGTATATATCAATATCACGAGTATTACTGTATGTGTTAGCTAGTTTAAAAACAAAAGCATTTGGATACCTTATGAAACTTTTAAATTGTTTTACAGATAAATAAATACTTAAATATTTATTTATCTGTTAAATGAACTAGGGTACTACATGGTTGATGGTTGAATTTTTCGAAAATGCAACTTTTGATAGACGACGGATATGATATTGGCTATTAAGAAATTATTGAATGAGGTAGGTATTCCAAGAAAAGATTAATTTCCTGTAATCGTATATCAGTTAACAGAAGCAAATACAATTATGAATTTCTCATCTTAGGTATCCAATAAATTGCATTTATGCATTTTGAATCTTTTATTGTTGCCTGCCTATTTACTGATACTAAAACATCATATCATTGAAAATTCTAAACTTTACTCTATTTCGTAAAAGAATTTCAATTTTAGTAATTGACTGCATAAAATTAATATTATCAATTTCCCCCCTCAAAAAAATCCCGTTGAATGATTTTAATTTTTACGATCGGAATTAGCTCAAATGGATCGAAAACCAATACTTATTTCTTGTGATATTATTTTTTTAAATGTGTGTTTTAACATTATGTATGTAATAAATTTCATAGTTTAAATTATTATTTTAATCCGGAAAGTATAGATAAATGTTTCAAAAATGAATGATAAGAGTATTAAATTCGGTATTTCGGTATCATTTAGCATATTAATGCCTAGCTATGTATATCGGTTCCATGATAATAACTAAGCATTGAGATGTATAGAAAATGGTTAGAAGTTAGGTAAGTATGTATGTATAATTCCATCTCGTTTGCAAAATTGAGAGAACTCAACCATAAATTAGACGCCAGTTTTGTTTTGTGTCCAACAATGCTATTTAGTCGGTGCCAAACGAAAATAGAAAAATAAATTTGGATCACTAGCAGGAAGGTTTAGAAATAAAATTCTACACGGCTATGATAATGTTTAAACAGTCGAACACAGTGACTTGAAAGCTTTTATAAAAATCAGATTTATTACTTCAAAGTACGTATAAAGGGAAAAATTATTTTGCGTTAGCAGTTTTACCATCCCAGAGTGTGATGGCAGTGGGAAGGATTCCTACAGTGCACACTATGGTGAAAACAGTACAAATGACAAGACACGCACGATCAATAACCTGGGCTGCAAACTTCCACTCCTTGGCCACTTCTCCTTCTTTGTCATCATCTTTGATTTTCTGGGTGATAACTCGTAGTTCTCGCAAAATAGACTCCAATTCCCGTTTAGTGGTACAAAATGGTGCAGATGGATTGGATGCGCCAGCTACAAAAATATTTTAAATATAGGTAATTACTTTAAATAATTATTTCTGTTTTTATCAAAATATGGTCAGCAATCATGGAATAAAAAAAAAGCTAAAAAATTTGTTGTACAAAATAGCTTCCAAGCTTTGTAGACTATATAAAATTTTAGTTTAACCCAAGTCTTATTGATGTTGGTTGTTCAAATTCAATAACTTAATTATGTTGTTACTTTTTACATTTTCTGTAAGTCTTCTTTCGATAACTGATGCAGCAGTCCTTCGTTTGTAAATAGGTTAGTACTCATAGTATGTTAATGTATCAAGGAAAGTATTGTCCAATTTTTAGTCAATGACATGTCATTTGACATCGGGTATAGCAAAGCATTTAAATATGGAAAGATTGACAACTTTTGATGCCTCCTATCTACTTCCTGAACAGCATGGCGTGAGCGATCCAAGGAATGGTCTGATTTGAGTCTAATAAAAACAATAGAGTTTGTGCTGAGATCAAATTCTGTTGAAACAAAATTATTGACTGGTTGATCTCTGAATGATGTTCATCACCTACAATCCCTAGATTCTGATTTGTATGTATCCCATTGTCTTGAGTCAACCACTTACGTGCTGGTGTATTTCCTCTATTAGGGGTGTATCGTTCCCCAGAATCGATCACATTGAAGTAGGACGGAGGGGGTTGGCCACTGGTATCACGAGAGCTTGGTGGTGGCGCTCCCCCAGCAACACGGAAATCGTCATCCAGGTCCAAAACATTTGCCAAAAGACTTTTGCTAGAGCGGTGATCTTTCATACCGACTTTGTATAGACGACATCCCACACTGGCTGAAGGGGCAGTCTGGCCCCCACCAGTCGATAATCCTGTGGTCTGCATTGCTACAGAGAAATCAAAACAATGGAAAGATTTATCTTTAAAAAGAACATCTAAACATCTCTGGCAATTGAAGAAGCATCAAGAATACAATTAGAATTACCTGAGGTATGATTTGAATAAAATTAGTTACAGTAGATATGAAAAAATGTTTAGAAATTCTACAAGTAATGTGACAATCCAGTCTCAGTTACACTGTCCGGTTCCTATGGCTAGTTTATAGAGAATCAACCAGGCATTATCTTTCTCAGGAAGCCCATCATCGCTTCTTCAACACCAAGTTTCTCCAGATTGAAGATGCCTTTCTTGCGACGTTTATTCTCCCACTTGGGGAAAACAAGCCAACCACTGATCTTTTTCCTCTTCTTAATATCAGTCGACACATTTCGCATTCTCCACTTTCTTCTTCTTTTTCTCTACTGCCACATTAGCGAAAGACCATTACTGGTTCAATTGCCTGGTTAGATACTTGATCCTTCCGCTCTCCCAGATATAGGACTCCAATTTGGTGTGCCCCAGCACTTCTCTCTAATTCAAAGTGGGTTTGTCGAACAGCTTCGATTTGATGGTAATGATTTGGGAAATATTCCATCTAGTGTTTGATGTTGTTGTTGTTCATTTTACAATCAAGGCAAACGGTGTTGTCCCAGCCTATAATGGTTCTATAGTTCCTGGTTAAGACAGAGTGGTTGCTGTAGAATTCATTAATGGCTACCTCAAATTCTCTGTTGCTACTAGGTGGGATTTTGGTAGTCTGTTGTTGTTTCATTTATTTTCTATCTTCTTAATAGTAGTTTTATCCACTTCATATGTACATATTTCGATCAGTTCTCCATTGTCTTTCGTTTGTTTCTCCGCATAATCTAACTGCAATTTCGTTGCCTTCGACACCTCAGTGTGATAGAACCCACTGGAAGTAAATGGTCTTATCTTTCATGTTAATAAGTTTACTGTAGGTTCTATTGGTCGGTCCATCGTCTTGGTAACAGGTGCCTCTTTGAAGTTTGTAGATAGTGGCTTTAAAGTCAGTAAAAATAACAGCAGATTTGAAATTTTGTATGGTCAACCAAGTGGTAGCTTCTTCGATGGCTCTTCATTCCGAGAAGCAGCTACCGGCCATTGTGCCTGCTGTAATCGCTTTCTCCATGATGGCGATACCTTCTCTATTCCTCGAAGTGTAGCCTCCTCCTCTACCTCTAATAAATCAGGTTCTTGTTTTACAGAAATTTACTAACTTCAAATAGTCTTCCATTGGCGTTCAACTGATTACTATTGATTGATCCAGCTTCTTTTCGCGGTACAAGAAATTTTCGACATTTCCGGTACGGTACATTCGGAGCTTCAAGTGTGCCGTTCTGCTTGAGCTCCTCGATAAAAACCCATTTAGATATTGGATATTTTTGTTTGATTCCCGTGGGGGGTCAGTTTTTGGGGCTGCTTTTTGCCCGACTGGATGTCGGTTCCATGAAGGCACTTCTGTGAAGTTGCAGTCGTTCGTTTCGTCTCTACTTTCTCGGTAATGTGTTGGTAAATAGATCGATTTTTCTGCAATGGCCTCTCTTGCTTTGATTCAATATCACCTGGTCTCTTCTAGTGAGCTTATGTCCTATTGTGAGTGATGTTTGAAACCAATTAACAGCAGTTATCGAATGAAGAATTTCAGAGGAATAGTGAATAGAAAAAAAAATTTCGTCTAAAAAATATGGTTAATTTCTATTCTTATTAGGTATACATACACACAAATCTAGAGATATTCACTAAGTCTATCTCAACTGTATTCGGTCTTCTTAATATAACCCAATAGTTAAAAATTGGTTTAGATATAACACTATGCTGTTTGAAAAAATATATAATTAAGTAATTTTTCTATATAAATAAACAATACCGGCCTTTCTATTTACTAAACTAATTACAAGTTCTTTACCGGTTATCGAACCACCAGCACCGCCTCGGAATGACGATTCTCTTGATGGTCCGTTGCGTAACCCCCCAGAACCTAAGCCCCCAAGGCTACGAGGCTGATACGTTAATTTAGAAGCATTTGACTTTTTCAATGGATAGCGACCAGGGTCGATTTCTGGACCTCCACCAATACCGATCTCGCTAATATCTGCATCGACAGTTTCTGGTTCGGTTTTCCATGGTTTCATCCTTAACAGACGTGCCAACCAGTTGTTAATATACAACTTCATCTTCAATAAAAATAGGAAAAAAATTAATTTGTATTATTATTTATGACAGTACTATTATGCAGTAGTATACTTAAAGAAATAAGCTAATTATTAAAATACTCAGAATATTATGACTAAAAAAATGTATATCAAGAAAACAAATTTAGAATGGAATTTACCCATCTTGGAAGTCCTTCTTGCCCTCCTCTGTGATGATAATTTAATACAAGGACAGTGCAAACAACAGAAATCGAGGACATAAACATAACACACGAGAAATAGATTCCTAAAGGAAGAAACAGACAAAAATGTAAAAAAGCTTGTTTAATCAAAACAATAAAATACACTTCATTCTGTAAAATCAAAAGGAAGGTATTCAAATAGTCAATTGAAATACAATTTCGCATTTTGCTTACTTAATTCATTAAAATAATAACTTTGCTTACCTATTAGGGGAATAGCATCAGATGTTTGCGGCATATGTTCAGCAACCAGCATCAAGAACATTGTCAGCGACAATACAATAGTAACACCTAAAATTTAAATTACTGAATGTTAAAAAAGCTTTTTCTAAATATCTAATAGATACAAAAATTACCAAATTTTGCATCGGCTACGTAAATATATGTGATTACATAATTTCTCTACATGACCCTAAATACACTGATTGACATAATATTGCATTGTTGCTCAATAAAACAAAAAATATAGTAAAGGTTAACCTAAAAATAGAATATTTTATATGATTCTAAATACATTCTAAACTTTTATTATAACCAAATTTAAAAAAAACATTCATTTTAGTGACGTGATTGGACTTCAAACATTGATAAATTTTAATATTCAGACATAAAAAATTAATGATCACAAACACGTTTTTTTAACACAATCTCTTTATTGCGAGACCATCTCAGCAGTGGTTTATACAGCTTCATGAAACATGACAGAACATCAAGTTAAATAGAATAGAAATATACAATAGAGCAAAAGTGTTACGTAATGAAGTCCATAAGTACACAAACTAAGCAGTAACTAACCGAATGAGCTGAGAAAGCGAAAAATGAAATAAAATAATATGAAGAATAAATCAAAAAGTCACCAGGGAGATTGATGCAACGCTTTAACAAAGTGTTTTTAACTTCATGTTCTGTCATACTCGCATATTATGATGGTCTCCAAAGTATATTCTGGTTTTAAAAGATCTTCTTTAATTTTCTAAGAAAACTCATTATTTTAATTTTCTATACCATTATTATCGCTAAAAATCACTAACTCTCTGATTTATTTGTGTTTGAGACTATTGATTTTTTTAATGTCTAAATATTGAAATTTAGCTACATATGTTTAAAGTCCACTAACATAGTTAATAATGAACATTTTTTAATTTGGTTTTAACTACATGAAAGTTTAGAATGTTCGCTTTTACCATCTTATAAAATATTTTTAAAGTTAACTATTGCTATAATTTTTTGATTCAAAACTAATGGTTTTATGCAATATTTTCCTTGGAATTCAATTATAGCTATTGTGTCAATCAGTGTATAATTTTTTTTTAATTCTTAAAAAGTTTAGTTAAAGGCCAATAATTGTATTTACTGGAACAGGACATAATAGGTGCCATGCAGCTCCAAAGAATATGAAATAAAAACTACTGGTAAAAATATGTTTCCAAACTACCAGCAGAATTGAGAGACAACTAGTGAAGACATGTAACCAAACTACGTATGTAGAACGCATGTATGCAAATAAATGTTATTTTATATAAGGTGGGCATAAAGTAGCACAACACTAACTTTAAAATTTTAAGCAATTTGAAATTTATTCTGACGGTAACCTGTCTTGTCGATAGCACTATTGAATTAAGTGCACTTCTTCAGTAAAAGAAAAGGCATGATCGAGCAAAATCCGCAAAAGATTACTTTAAGTGTTGTTCCACTTTTTGTCCAACCTAGTATTATATTCTATTTTATCAATAGCTGTCCTATACTTTAATACATAGGTTTTTGAGAATGCTATTTCACAAAAGTACTTATATTTTAAATTAATTTGTTTAAATTACTTGTTTTGATGCATATTTGTCAATTTTGTCATTCACTATTTTGCAATGTTTATGGTGTATATTTATTTAGGGTATTTTAGAGTATTAAAAAATAAGTACTCACAGTGTAATTTGTGCTTACCTAGAGAAATTTTTTCTCCGGCATCAGGAGGTAGTGTGAAGGTTAATAAAGCGATAATAGAGATGAGTATGCAAGGAATAATAAGATTGAAAGTGTAGTAGAGTGCTCGTCGCTGAATGTTCACATACATTTTGATATCGATGTATTCCTCTGGGCAACACTCATATTTTGCTACAAATCGTTGGGCTGGAACCTCTGGAATCGTAAGATAGAGTATTTAGTCATTTATCAGAGATATAATAGCACTACTTACTCTCAAACTTTACTGTTTCTCAGACAACACATCAAAAGTTTTTTTAAACAAAAATAAGATTTTGAAAAGCAAATTGGATCTCAGGTTGCAACCTGGTAAAAAACAATATTAAAAAAACCCGCAATATGACACGTTGACAGTACATCTACCAAATATTAATCAATTTAGTCATTGTTTAATTTCAGGATTTTTCTTGGTAAAAATGCATTTTCACAATTTTGGACAAACTTTTTTTTTCATAGGGCCGTCCCGTATCCATAGAGGGGTCAGAATAAACAAAATATATCAAAAGTTTCGTAAAAGAATTTGGTAAACGGATTCCAAATTTTATTCAAATCGGCGTTTTCGATCAACCGGAGAATATGTGCTACCCCCCCCCCCCCAGAAGGGTTAAGATTTTAAAACAAACAAACAAAAACATCAAAATGAATTTTATCTGAAATAATTTTAGGAGTTCGCTCTTCAGTTAAAGTCCAGTACGTTCGTCAATCAAATAAAATTTAAAATACTATAACAAAATTTTAAAACTTCGATTTATTTTTATTAATATTAAAATATTATTTTGTCAGATTTATACCTATCTACGTATATGTTTTCGAGTTTGTTAGCTCTAATAATATAGAGGTTTTCAAAAAATGTCGCTTTTTGGATATCAACTTTCTATGCATCCATAGACAACAGAGTTTCAACACAAATTAAGTCGACATACAAATATCGATCTATGTTTATTAAGTATGCTGGATCATAAAATTGTATCAATTAATCCAGAGATATTGTTAAATATCAAGTATATGTATCTCTAAATTCGCACAGTATTTCAGTCACTTACAATTTGGAAGTAAAATTAGAAAGTATTATTTTTGTTAAAACCCTAACTGGAAATAATGTCAGTTGTGGAGACATACACGGATATCGTTACAGAATGGGGTGAGGCTAATATTCCGTCTTTGCGACATATTCAGCGCCTTGCAAAGGAATACCGTGACAACGTCAGGGTTTTAGTCATAAGGAAACCGCGATCTGGCCGTTATTGCAGCAGATGGTGATTAATTGTAATTAGTTACTGTTTAGACAATCTTACCAGACATTTTTCATTCATTTCTGTTATTGTATTAAATGTGAAAGCGTTATTAATAATTGCAGTGATATATAAATATACAACACCCTTATATATTTAAATAAATAAAATATTTGCGTAGTTATCCAAAAGCGACATTTTTTTTTGGAAACCCCTATATTTACAATGTAATTCTATATATAAGATACCATTAAACATTTACTGAAAAGTTTAGTTATTTTGAGGTCGATAAAAAGTATAAACGTTGCATTAAATATCTGAATATTGTCTCGAGAAAAAAGATTTTTTTATTGAAAACAGTTTTTTATCAAAGTGTACAGCCTTTGCCAATATTTTAGGCAGAACGTAGTTTAATTTTACGAAATACCTTAAAGGGGAGAAATAATCATTGGAACTTCAACAGATGATAGTAAATAATTACAAATCTTATCTGCTGATAAAATAAGATGGTGTATAACTTTAAAAATAAATGATTAAAAATCAAGTTAACATTTCGAAATATTTCAGTACGATGTACCTTTCAGTCGTTTATTTTTAGTTTTTAAATTTAAAATATAAAAAAGATCATAGAAACCTATAAAAAAAACAATTGTTATAAAGAATTCAACAAAATTGGTACAAAAAAAAATCATCGATATAAAATTTAAAATAAAATTGTATACAGAAATCAACAGAATAGCAAAAAATAAAAAGCGAACTATGAATGGAAAAAGGCAACCAAAGAGAAAATTGAAAAAAAAAAAGAAATGATCCTTCTTAAAGTTGAGCCCTGATGAAAAATTGTTTTAAAGTGGCTAATAAGAAATTTTTCCTTAGTTTTTCGTTGAGGAGTTTTAAAATTCAAATTTTGTTAAAAATGATAACCGATGCATACAAAATTATCCATTCAAGCTGCTGATAGTGCTAAAATTGTACGAATGAAGATATTCTAACTTCTTTGATTAGAAATAAATAGAGAAATTCTCAGACTATCATGACGAACATGGATTCTATCATCCCAAACTTATGAAATATTTACCTTCCAAAAAATGTGGATACTCCCTACCCTTCCTGCTTACTCTCGACAACATGGGCCCAACTTGAGCGTCAATATCCTTTACAGAGAGAAAAATCAAAGTTAGATAGTTCTTCCTGCTCAACCACCGACCACCGAAATATAATAACAGGGCGTTAAAACAACAACAAAGGAAGCAAATAATATAAAAATTCTTCATAAAGATATGTTTTAAAAGATTGATGGACTTGAGAAGATGAAGATGGATATCTGTGCTGCGAGAGATAAAAATTTTATTTATCCATAATAAATTTAAAAAACAAAAAAATATTTATTACAGTGTACCTACATTGATTTTGGGTAATACACTGCTTACCTAAAAGACTCCATTCTCCATTTGTAATGTATTCTTCCGTATCAACAATACCTTTTTTCTCACAGTCTGGAATTGATGCATTCTGGCACTGTAATTTTAAGTCGATATAGTCACCGTTGTACGTCCAACTACCAAATTTAATTTTACAATTTTGACGATCAAAGGGGAAATAGGCAATTTTGATATCACACGTTGACTTGAACATGCCCGGTGGAACATATAGCACTTCACCAGTATAACTGATGATTACGTTTGTGGGAAAGGTACTGTCGAAATTGTCATTCGCACTGAAAATAATGATGTGGGTCAGATAGAAATCATAAATGTGATATTTGGTCCTATCTATTTCCTTTAATTCTTTGTATTTTTTATTTTATTGGTCAGATTTTAAAAAAAACTATAAGTACTATTTAAAAAGATATTTGTAACAATTACACTTCTTTGTTTTAAAGAACTGTAATACATAAACGTTTACAAGGCTTCCAAAAGACATCCCAAGGTTTATTTCAGATTTTTTTAAACCAACGGAAAGAAAAATAGCATTTCTAACTATACTCGTATAGTCCAGTCATTCTGTGGTAACAAATTGCTTCACATGGTTTATCAATAGCTTTGATATCTCACAAATGTTCTACATGACATACTAAAACTAATAAAAAATCCCCTTGTTTACTCAATGGGCCTATAATTTTTAAAATATTGGCGAGGTCCTACGTCCATTGGAAATTGGAAATGCGGTTTCATAAAAATACGTACATATGTTACTTTTGTCAAAATTAGACTAAACCCTATATATATATATATATATATATATTACTCGTAAGTAGTATAGGGTTTAGTCTGACATATTTTTGATATATAAAAATATTTTTTTAAATATAAATAACCTAAAATATATTTTACAAAAACCCATTTCCTGAGAATATATAGGACCTCACCAATTTTTAAAATGCTTATAATATTAACAGAAGGCAATAGCGTAAATTATAGGCCAATGGGATGAACATGAAAAATGCGAGTTTTTAGGGGAAAGGAAATTATTATTATTTTTATTATATTTTATTTTCTGAAACTTAAATAGGTGAACTAGAGGATACTAGAAGGTAGATATAGGCTGGATACCTTTTTAAAAAAACATTGTACATGTTACAAAATGAAATGGTATATAGATACATAATTTCTAACATATGATTTAAACAACTAATTACAACACAATAACACAGAGATATTTAAGAAATGCAGAAATGAATGTGATGTACTTAAAGAATTGTTCATGTGATGTGAATTCAAGACCGGTACAACAATGCTGTAAGCTTGTGATGCCAATGACAGTATCAGTTCGATAATTGAGGTTTTTAGGTTTCTAGCAAACTGTCAATAGATTTATTTTTAAAGAGATTTCTGTTGTGAATTTCTTTAACTGAATTGCCTATTGAATTCCATGCAACTGATGCAGATTTACATACATATTTTGTTATTTTTTATAGGCAGTATTATCAATAAAGAGTTTTCTCTATTTCTTGTATTTCTCCATGAATGTTGAAATGTTGCTGAAAAGAATTGTCGGCATAATTTGATATTATGGCACTATAAAAGGTGGCTTTGTGAGCTAACAGGGCAAGTCTGAGGAACGTCTACTTATGGATGATTTTCAGAACTTTCCCCAATGAGGATTTTTTGGACTTTTAGTATACCATGTAGAACACATGTGAGATATCAAAACCCTGGAGAAACAATTAGTTTGAGGTTCGACCCTAGAATGACTGAACTAATTTGAAGGTGGTACAATTTTTCTCTTTGATAAATTTGGTTTATTTGATTCAATTGTTTAGACCATAATAATATACATTTTCAGCTTTGCTTTAAACAAAAACATCTTCAGCTTTATGTCCTTAAAGGCACTGCTAAAAATCAGGAAATGGTTGAAGGTTGAAGGAAATAAAAATAATTCTAAACAGTTTATAATATAATGACTTCAAATTTGGGGGCATTTTATCCAATATCTCATTTTTGGAAACATCACCCCGAAATTAGAAAAGCATAAATATTATTTCAGATGTTTAAATTTTAATATATAAATATATTGTGTTTATAGATAAATAATATTTTTTAAATTCTTAGAGCTAACCAAGTAAAGATTTTACTCAAGAATGTCCAATGCTCTGTTTTTACGTTTTCTCAATAATTCCCTTTTCTTAATTCTGCTTTATCAAAAAGTAATACCTAATATTACTCGATTTTGAAACAAAGAATATACAGGGATATGCAGGGATAACGTTTATCGACTTAGCTTGCTTAATTCATAAAATATCTATAAGTACACATTATTTATACTATTTATTGGGATCTATCAACCAACAATTATTTCAGCTTTTAGGTATTAGTTTTTATGTTTTATTAATCACTAAATTGTTGTTTAAATATGTTTTACAGGCCAGGTTCACTTTCAGTCCCAGTCAAAAGATTAGCATAATTATATTCAATAGTTAGTTTCGAATATACATAGAAGTATAACTATTGATTATAATTATAGTAAAACATTTTTTATTGACTTTAAGATAAACAATTTAGTGATTAATTAAACACCAAAAAAGCTAATACCTAAAACCGAAATTATTTTTAGATGATAGATCCCAGGATTGTAAAAAATGAGACATCCAAGCTTCTAATAATTATTTCAATAAAATTTGACATATTGGAATTTGGATACCTACATTTAACCTTTTAAGCCCCAGCTCACACTAAATCCCACTGGGTGTGACAGACCCAGTCCATTACTATTACTATATTTCAGAAAAAATGATATTTAATAAACGTAATAATGAGAATAAGATATGAAACAGTAATAATGAGAGTATTAGATTATGTTAATAATGAAACACAATTTGAATCAATTAGTTTGGAAGACAGTTGCTGCAAAAGATGCAGGCATGCTCCATGCAGAGAGGAGCATTGCATTGACGGCAACGATAGGCAGTTTTGCGATCACGTTTCCAATCACATGAAGTACATCTTCGCTTAG
>JAUYWI010068054.1:0-14757 GCA_034780595.1 Parotoplana pacifica
TATTTTTAAAATGAAAAATTCCATTTTATTATAGAATTACTATAGCAGGGTGGAACTTCTTTTTCCACTTTAGTGTACAAGTGGAATTTCGTTTAAATATTTCTCAATTCTTCGAACCCATACTTTGTTTCGAATGAATAACCATTGCCAGTAGTCATACGGAGTCACTGGAATCTGTGAATGTCAATTTATTGGACCTCGTCTTCCAATACAGCGTCAAAAGATTTCTATCAAGGATATCCATGGCAATTGGAGAAATGGTTATTACCTGCAATACATGGATCCATCAGTATGATGAAGCCTCTAGCAATTTCTTCATCATTGCTATGGACATGATGATAGAAATTTCACGACGTTGGATTGGAAGACGAGATCCATCAGAATGGCTTTTACGAAGTCCAGATCTGACTACGTGTGACAAATGGTTATGTTCGTCCGTCTATAAAATCCACCCGTTTACACATTTTCTATGACAACTTGTGTTGAAGAATTGAAGCACATAAAATGAAATTTCGTTTTTTAACAGAAAAATATTATTATGTATTTCTATATTTTATATACACAAAACGTAACTGTAAACATCAATATTTACACAACATTGTCACCACCAGCATTATTTACATTTTGAAGATGTTTCTTTAATCTTCGAAACTCTTGTAACAATTAGGCATTTGTGATGGTATTGTGAATATAATAAATGAAATTTAATTAGATTTCTTGAGAAGTCTCAGAATTTATATTTCTTCTGAAATTTTCATAATTCCGGAATATAAACCGGTCCATCAGGTTTGTATCTGGTAGTAGGGGGCTTGTGCCAACAAGGAAATATGTTGATTCTCCTAGCCGTTGCTGAAATATGTGCAACATATGATCTTGTATTGTAATGTTGCAAAACCATCTCCCATGGTGGTAATTGTTGCTAAGAAAAAATTTCAGATACATATGTATGTCTGAATTAATGCTGCCTCCATCGTGGAGCACTTCAACATATGTCAAAGTCTTTGTGAAGTTGCTGGCTACCACGATTAACATCTTTCTTGAAGATATTGTTCTACTGCGCATTGTTGGTCTATTGCCAGATGCAATATCCCAGGCATTTGTATTTTCTTTGGGAGGTGTCAGTAAAATAGGCCTTTTGCTTAGTATTTGTTCTGGAGAAAACATTGAACCTGAGAACATGTGACCTTCTTGCTTTGTTTTCTTCCGTTTAAAGCAAAATGGGTTTAAATGAAGTTCCTTGTGAGGAATTCTACGAACAGCTGTTGTTTTATGCGTGTTTGCTGTGATATCGCACACGATGTTAATCCATTGTTCTCTGTACTACATAATTTCACGAACTATTTTCGATATTTTCATTTCCAGTACTTCTTCGATGTCCACCAGAATCTGCTTGTCTCTTGAAATCTAATCTTGTTTAAATTCGTTCATTATTTGTTGAACAAGTCCCAGGCTGATTCTTCTCTCCAACTATCTGTGAATATTTGTACCTTTAAAATGTTGCCTTCTCAATGTTTCAATGAAAAAAATTTAAATTCATTTTGTTTAATATTCACACCACAAATTGTTATGTTAACGCAGATTAATAGTTTAATTCATTGAAGATAATTCAATAATAATTACATAGAATTTTTATTTTATATATAGTTAGGCAACGGCTAGAAAATCAACATAAATAGTAAATATATTTTAAATTTTTGACGACCCGTACATGTACATAAGTATATGTCAATCCCAAAATTAATTTTCTTGAACAAAATAAATCAAAAATTTTACATATACATTTCAAATCAATAACTGCTAATTGCATATAGGTAGTCGACATACCTGCTAATAATAAAACTCTTGTAAATCATTTTTTAACGTTAGAACCATAGATACAAACTATATAGATAATTTAATATCTGTGGTCACAACGTAGTTTTATAAAAGGTTTTTGAACTGAGCGACCCAATAATTGTTTTAATTTGTACCGCCAGACTTTTCTAACATCCTGCTTTCAAAATTGGGAGAATCCAATTCTTTGTAGCTAATAATTATTGTAATTAAAGTATTACAAAATTGAAAAAATAAATGTGCTGCTGTCAAACATCCAATGAAATTAATATTCATACTACAAGCTCATTAACAATCAATCTTTAGAAGTTTCATTACTACTAAAAGTAGGATAAAAAGAAAAATAACATAAAATGAATGTATTTAAATAAGAAAAACAGAAAACAGTGTCCATGAAAGAACATAAATAGAAGGATGCACACAATATAAAAATACTAAATTACAACAATGCCAAAAATAGATTCCAGATATTATGTAGATAGAATATGAGATTAGATTCGAAAAAAGACATTTAAATAACCTATTATCAAGTATGTATGTAAATTACTCTAATAAATCCATAGCTGAGATCTAAATTATTACATTTAGTATTGCAGGGATACATGATAATCTTTATGTAATTTGCATGTTTGGGCACATTGATAAAGTCACCCACGCTTTTTCGTCCCAAATAAACTCAGCGAAAAATTAACTAATTTTTAATAAATATGCTGTGTAAAATAAGAGTATCATGAACAAAATTCGGTCTTATTATAAGAGAGATTCTCTGAAGATTTCTAAAACACTAAATGTAAAGAAATTTGTCTTGAACATTGCTCAACAATGAACTCTAAATTCTACCTAATTTTTAAATATGTATAGTACTTATAATAATTCTCTCACAAAAAATGTATTGAGGTATACATATGTAAAAATAAATTAGACATTAGAAAGTGCAATTGTAGACAAAAGTAACAGATGATATAAAAAGTGTCCTCTGATGTCTGTCTTCGCGGTGTAAACAAATGAAACAAACTACAATCGTCGGTTAAAAGAAAACACAACCATTATAATGATGTACCTATGACAAAGATTTTATACTATATTATGTAAACGTCTCTTTCACCTATGAATAGCAACTTAAATTTACCAAATAAACAAAAACACGTTCATAATAAGCAACAAATCAAAGTCACACAACACAAAATACTGTTCAGTGTACAAAAAGGATTGAGTTGATTACAAAAGATGTATAGAATAGTCGAGTCACAATAAAAATTTAAATCATTCCAATATTATGGTATCATTACTTTAAATTTTAACGACCAATTAGTTCCAGATGATTTTATTACAAAATGTTTACTGGAATATTTAAGTTTTATCAGCAAAAAGATTTTATTGTCATAATCATAGAGTAATTCTTACTCATATGGTCATAATATTATCTTTTTGCATATCATATAACAATTGAATCAAAAAAAGCATTTAAATAATATTAATATCATAATTTATATTGGATTTTTCTGTGTATTTTCTAAATAACAAGCACTGAAAGAGTGGTAGGATGATTTACAAAAAACACTTTTTATCACTATTTTCAGAAATTGATGTTTCCTAGTCATATAGTTGCATAGATTTTTTGTTGAATTTAACTTTTCTGGCTTCGCCTACCAGAAACATTCAATCCAGCAAAAATACTGTATACTATCGGCAGAAAAACATTACATACATAAAATTAGAAAATGGTTAAAAAGCGCGTTTTTTAGATACCTACCATAGAGTAATAAATGATTATTCTATGAAACCTACCTTCTATGAACACAGCATAAAATCTCCCAACAGTGCCTATAGTACATCACAGATGGTTATCAAATAATAAAATTCTTAGAATATATATCTTAACACTAAAATGACAAAACACACAACCATAGAGTAAAGAAACACAATTTAATCTTAGTTAATATTGTGCAGTTTATTATTTCTAAGGAGAGCACTCCAACCCTAACGATACAGAAGTCTATTTCTAGCTATGACTAAAAAAAATCATAACTATTTAGATAATTTTCTGTAAATATGTGTATTCTATTTTAAAAAAGATCAGTAGAAACTGAGCTGAGACAAATAACTATAAGTAGCTAGCAACAGAAAAGTCCATATGAAGATCACGTCGGAAGTATAACTGATTTTCAAAAAGAAAGATTAGTTATCCAGATCGAGTCTGAAATACTCGGACATCACGAACTCATAAAAAATTATTGAAAAGATGTCACAAACATGCATATTAACTAAATTTGTCAAGTAACGAACTTATGAATATCCGATTTCAAGATTATTTCATTTAAAGATCAATGTCGATGGTAGTTATCTGTCAAGGCAAGCCAGCAACTGTTGAGTTTTGTTTTTGGCACAACCCCCCCCCCTCCCTAGAACATATTGGTTTCTAGGGCAAAAACGGTACATTGTCACAAATGAAGTTTCGCAGATTTTTATGTAAAACAATTTTCATAAAAAAATATTGACCCAAAATAGTTAATAAAATTTTGAGTCAAAAATTGACTATTCTTTAAAAATCCTATACATTAGATAGGAAACAATTGGAAGTTTAATTATGTGATTGAATATGAACAGTTTATTTAAATGCCTTTAAATTTAGCATAAATTGTTCTTTTCTGATACACTTTGTGTCCTAAGTAGAAATATCATAGATTTAGCCAAAAAATGAAATTCAGGTCCACTGATTTGGGGACCAAGCCCAGCCAAGATATTAAAAATTGATTTTTAAAACTTCTATTTCAGTGAAGGAATTCAACAAAAAATGATCTACAAACACATTTTAAGCTATCAGAAACCATTTTGGGTCATTTTCCTGCCATAAAACATATTTTACTAAATATTTCATTTTAGTCAATTCTATTTATAATTGTTTAATGGATTTGTATTTGTGACAAGTACATATCTAATGGACCTACTCACCAAATTTAAAGTCAATGAGTAACTTTATTTTTTGGACCTGATGACGTCATCGGCCCCATTATCGATATTTTTCTTTAAAATAATCATTCCAAGGTAACTATGTACCAAATTTCAGCAAAATCCATCCACGGGAAATATGATATTCTAAGGGGGTGGCCCATTATCAACCGCATATAATCAACCAAGGGTTAATTTACATAATACCCGTATTCTATTGATAAATTTCATTCAAGTGTGTCCCCTCCCTATTCTTATTAGCATCAGTTCTATATGCACGTTCAACTTATTATAAGCACTTTAAAACCAGTAAATGACATTGAATTGACTAACAGCTATAAATGTAGAGACATATGAATAGAGCTATGTATGAATAGAGTTATACTGAATGAAATTTACTGGTTTTCTAGTGGGCACCCTTACAAGTATTATAACATACAAATCATAGTCTCAGAATTAAAACCAACATACAGATACTGATAACAGAATTCTAACTAAAATAAAACGACAAAAGAGTTACAATGCTTGAAGTAGTAAGTATAAACATTAATAACACGTCAAAATATTAAATGAACACTGATCAGTAATACGTTATAGCAAACATGAATCCACTTATTAGCGTTTTAACAATAGTACTAAAATGCAATTTAAATTATCAGAAAATGTTATGATTGCTGAATTCATTTCTGGTTTTGTAACTTCACCAAAGTTCAATATAATTTTCTGCCAAATAACGCAAAAATATACATAAAGACAAACAATAAAAAAATAATAGATTACATAGCTGCATTGTTTCAATTGGGACGCTGTATGTACATAGAAAATACATTTTTATCCGAAAAGCAGTTCTAACTAATACCAGTTAACTAAAAGCAGCTAACTAATACCAGTTAACCAATACCAAGTAAATAATATCAGTTAACAAAACCAATTAACTACCGTCTTTACTCTAAGAGAACCCGTGCCTATTATACAACCCGGGCCTCTAATAGAACCCGAGTCTCCAATAAATTACCTACCTAGTAATTAAATTCAATGACAGTATACCTAGGTAGTAGAGTTGTTAACTACAGTGCTGTTAAAAATGGTACACCAAAATTCCACTTGCTTTCAATAGATTCTCACACCTTTCACCTGTATCACACAGTAACAATGACAATTTTTTAGTCAATGACGATAAATCTGCTTTCCCCCTCTCTCCCTTCTTTACCCCATTTCTCCTTACTCTCTCTAGTTAGCTATACTTAACCCTTTCATTGCCAGCATAGCAGAAGTTAGCTACTGCTGTCAACTGATGATGCATTTAATTATTCATTCATTCATTCACTAATAGCAACATAATCAATAGGTTGGTGTTTTATACAGAAATGTGGTTCCACCTACATATTTTTACGTTGTATAATTCAAAGTGTAGCCAGTGTAGTGTAATTCAGCGCTAATTCAAATTGTAGCCTATCAGAATGAATGCAAAACAGAGGCAATACACTATTGATGACAAAATTGTGGCTCTTGACCATCTCAAAAATTTGAAAGTTTATAGGTTTTCTTGGTTATACATCTTGGTTGTAAGTATACATTTGATTCACCCCCATTCCCATTTATAACATTGGACATTTGGCCAAAAATCCAAGGAATTTTGTGGATGAAAAAACACATCCCTGTAGATCAGTTTCAGTGACCCTGTAGTATTCAGTTAATATCTAGACAAATGGTTTGTTAAAATTAAAATTAAATGTAAGTTTTCATTTAAACCTTATACTGGAGTCCCAAGTACAACCTAGTCCTAACTAAGGACTTAATTAAAGTAAGTGACTATTGTTTCATGATGTAATAATAAATATAAATGCTATTGTACCATAAAATTCAGTTTTTGGCATAAGTAGATTTTTTATTGCACTAACTTATCATTTTCTGCCTCAAAATCACTTTTTAGTTTTTATTACTACAGCATATTCTGTATACTGTGCTTATTCGTATGGCACCGTATGAATAAGGTGTAATTTATTCGTACGGCATATTGACTGTATATAATTTAAACAAGATCTTTAGATGGCTATTTTTATTGTATATTATATATTTATTAAATTTACTGTATTATTAGGTAGTTTATATGAAAATAATGACATTTAAATCATAATATTATTAATAATTTAAATTTATTGTACAAATAAAGTACAACTTATTTATACGGTGCCATATGAATAAGCACAGCGCTCCTCAAAAGGTGTAGAGGTTGAATCCAAAATGAAGATGAAAGCCTGCATAATGTTGGCAGAGACTATTCTTCTGTGATGGAATAATCCATAAATTGCTATTGTTCCATAGAATATTTGATTGGCTGAAAAATTAATCATTGTACATACTAGGTACCTACTTCTATTAATTCTTCTTTTGACATGTATTATAGATAGTTTTGTTATTTCTTATTTTAAATATTATTTTCAATTTTATACTTCTGAAGAAAAAAAATTCAGTTGACTCCCATTAATTTGACCCCACTAGTTTCCTAAAATCAGGGTGGTCAGATTATAAAGTCAGCTTAATGAATTCAGCCTCTGAAATAAAACTACATACATAAAAGATTTTTAGAAAATATATTTATAAATAATATAAAATCTCACTAAATTGTGCATGTACAGTTGCCACCAAAAGTACTCAATCACTGGTGTGAATTATTAAGCAATAAGAATTGCCACCCAACAATTGAAATTTAACATAGGTGTGTCAATAGGCATAGATTTGAATTATTGAACATATCTAATAAATAGAAATCATCCAATTGGTTAACTAACTAATCAAAATTCTGGGAATTTCCTAAAAAAAATATATCTGCATGTGGATTTGAGGCATTCAGATTAATGAACATAAAATCCTTATAATTTGGAAAATGAGCATTCAGAAATAAGATCAAAGTCAGAATATGAGTGTTGGTTTAATGAGGATTTGATTAATACAATCAGATAAGTATAAATCCATTTCTGAAAATGGGGTTGGAGTAACAATAAGGTTGGATTATTGAGGTTAATGGGAGTAGACTGTATAGCTTATTATAACAAAGTCATTGGATTATTAAATAAAATTGATGTTGCTCAAAGTACAGCTTATAGAATCTTGTAATAATTAATGTATGTCAAGGGTGCAGAGGAGGACACCATCAATTATCCAAAGCTGAAATATAGTATTTATCATATTAATCTTTCCTATCCATTAAGAGCCAGCAAAATAACTAATCCTACTGAAAACTCTTAAACCTTATCTTAATAATCATCAGTTAATAACCATTTTTAATTTTCTTATTCAAAGTATATTTGACATACTCTTGTACTATTTATTCACATTCTCTATCTGAATACATGTCTTAATCTATTATCCTGATCCTGATGTTAGATGTAATAATTTATCATTTAAATTATCCAAAAATATAGTCTCTATATAAGGACCATATTTTGCCTATTGCCCAAAATGTCTGCCTAGTGGCTTAAATATTCCAACTTGTAACACAAATAGGGCTAAATACATTTTAAGTATGCTATTTAGTATAACAACAATTTATAATTTTTTTACCAACTTTTACATGTTTTACATATAAATTACATACTTTCTTGCAATTTACATTATTTATAATAAACATCTACTACTATTATTTAAAAGTGTCCCATTTTATTTTCTTGTCAGTGGTCCCCACCTCAAGTAAAATCCTGGCTATGCCCCTGAATATATACCTATGTAAAATCAGAAATTATTTGTTTATTTTTATAGTACATTTAGAACACTGATTATTTAAAAATATTAAAAGAGATTTTAATATAAATTTCTGGGTAATTTTTGGAACATGCTGTGCAGTAAATAGTGTCTTTAAAAAACTTATATATCATATTTTATATATTTTATATGTTTATATTGTAATCTTATTGAACAATTAGCAGATTTAAGATTGAATGCTGTTTGAAGAAATTTTTTTAATTAGGTTCATATAGACCAATCATAGGTACTATGGCTAAATTATTATTTGTACTTATTACAACTTCTACTTGCATGACATTAAAATAAATAGGCAGACATGTACATACATATCTAAATTATATGATTTAATTTAAATAAATAGAATTATTAAAAAAATGTATGTCCATACTAAATATGTCCATTTAAATAAATAGAATTATTAAAAAAATGTATGTCCATATTACATAATGTTATTGAACTGTTGGCTACACAATTGTCTATCTACATAAGTTAATAAGATATGTTAGATTAATGTAAATGACATAAATCTTTTAAAACATCACAATCATAATAATATGTAATAGGTAAAGAATTGTTAATAAGATCTATATGTAATATAAATTGCCTATCACTTATTAAATTTGTTTTCAATTTAGAAATTGTAACTTTTGAAGGCAAGCCTCGATCTTAATCCCTTAGTCCATGTGATTTCTTATTAATTGCCTATCTGTTTATTTTTATTTCTAATTGTCTATTGCATAATCATTTTTAAAGCAAGCCACAATCTCTGATTTAACAACACAGTCTAGGTCTGCCATTCTTTCCACATACTTCTAAAATCCAGCTGCAGTCTTTATCTCTGATTTAACAGCCCAGCCTTGAGCATTTTACTTCTTAATAACACAGTCTACATTTGTCTGCCAATCTCTCCACACACAGTCTACATATATCTGCCAATCTCCCCACACAAATCTAAAAATTGATTAATATTTTCAGTTAGTTTTCTTTCAACAAAATTTGTACATTATGTAGCTCTATAATGAGTGATATCATTACAATTTTATATTGATTGACAGTACTTATGTTGTGGTAATATGTCAACATCAACTTTTCTCATGTGATGACAGTCATTTTAGTATAAACTATATACAACATTACCAGCAAGTATCTAATATTGTTTTGTATCATAATGTTTATAAATGACATATTCATTCTGATTATTTTTTACAATGTGACTAAAGTAAAGCCTCTATTTCAATTTACAGAATTTTAAACTTCACCCAATGAAGGGGAGGGGACTATATTTTACCTGAGGCATACTTCAAATTGCTATAAAAGCTCTATAATGCAGTTTTAAAAATCCTCTTTAATGTTTACATATGTACATCATAAATGTATATAAATATACATAGTTTTATAATCAGGTTATCCCATTTAAATCAACAATATAATAAAAATGTGGGTTAATTATCTCCCATGCTGTGTTTATTTTCCTATAACTATATCTATGCACAAACTATTTATATGAAGACTGCAAATTATTATCACAGAGTATTATTATACTTGATTCTTATTCTGTGATGTCTCTTGAAATCATTAGCTTAAAACATTTTTCATTAGAAATATGATGGGAGGAAAATTACCCCATTCAGTTTGTAGTGTTACAAAAAATATGTATGTCGGGTGTAGGTTAATATTAATATGTATAGTGCAATAAAACTATTCTTGCTATTTCTCTGTAATCATGTATCAATTACTAATTTTTGTTTCCTCCTGTTCAATAATGATTTATTACAAATTTATATGATATTTTCTTCACTAAATGGTGTTTTTGGATATGGTGACACCTTTTCCTACAGCTTTTATATTTATTTTTTTACAACTTAAAAAAGATGTTGAGAAGATATCATTAGGCAACTAGCAGTTAGGCATGATCAATTTGTTAAGCAATTGACTTGGTATAATTAGCTATATTTATTATTCAAATTGCATATAATTAATCTACCCTATCTCATTAACTTATGTAGATAGACATTTGTGTATCGAAAAGTAAAATAATAAATATAATAGATATTTCTCAATAAATTTATTTCAAGTTAAATAAATCATATTTGGAACACAGTAAATGAAATTGGTTCTTATGAAATTCGGTGTCAAAGGGTCTGTATGCACCCATTTTACAAAGTGTCTAAATTAAATTAAATACATGTATGTATGTTGAATAATAATTTTTCATTTTCAAATTATATTTTATTTTGTTAGAATGACATATCAAATTATTATAATGGCCCTACACCAATTTGTCACATTTGGCCTGCACCATTGTTTTTAATACCAATGAGAATATGTGTACATTTATGCAAAGATATTTCATTTCAAGCATTACTCATATTGTGTTTACAATGTTGGGTTACTTTTTATTAAAGAAATTTTAATATTTCTCTTCATGTGACTTTTATGTATAAAATAGTATCAACTTTATTGTGTCCATTTTCATATTTGGTTTATGACAGTGTTATTCAGATATTATTTCCATTGCATTGTGGATTCTGATTGTATATAAATGAAATGCTTAAACAATAATTAAAAAAATAGTATTGTAATTTCAGACCCTTTTTTATATGGACATTTATATATACATTTCTCATGTGGACCCTATGGGACCGCATATGTGAGCTCACTGGACCCTACTTATGTACCCTTCCAAATCCTCATACGGATCAATTTCATTTACAGTGTACCTATGTCTGCCTGTTTATTTTATTTAAGATTTAGAAAGACATAGGTAATCTATTTATTTATACAGTGGTATTTTTAAATAATCAGTATTCAGAATTTACATACATAGGTACATGTTTAGATACATTATTATATGATTCTATAAACTGTACTTTGAGCAACATTTAATTCATTTGAAAATCTGTTGACTTTGTTATAATTAGCCATATTTATTTGTTCAAAAGAAAATTTTCAAAATAATATTTACAATAAGGAATAACAAAGCTATCATTAATATATTTCAAAAGAATAACTACTACAAAAGTAGTTAGGTAGAACAATTAATTTTTTCAGCCAATTAAATATTCCATGGAACAATAGCCAAATGTACTTAAAGTTTTATGCAGAACAATAGCATTTTTATTTTTTGTTCCATCATGGAACAATAGCCACTGCCTATAATGTTCTTTGGTAAAAGTCCACAATAACCCCAAATTTTATAAATATAGGTTTAGAAAAATTTAGATAGCTATTTATCAAGCAGTGTGTTCTTTTAATAAGGGTATTTCATCTTCATACAGAACACAAGCAAAAAAAATAAAATTACCTATGACACTGATGGACAAAGAGCTATTCATGACATCTGACAAAAAGACTTATTAATTTTGCCTGCAATCTTATTTTACATAAAAAAATAAACTACTACAAGAAGAGGAGAGACACATATGCTGATGGATTATTTTAATTAAGAGACAGGAACCATTTATTATAAATATTGGACAATACTCTATTATGAACAATATTATATTTTTTAAATCCAATTCCTAGAAAATTTACATTTTTATGCTTTAAACTGTATCAACTCCTAAAATTATTGCTGGAACCAAACAATTATTTCATCATTTATTTATATTATGATTTTGCATAAAAGTTAGTTCAGGAATTGGCTTCATATACATTTATTTGAAATTTGTATATACTTATTTAATTCAGATGATAAAGTTTTCCAAGAAATGTTGGCACCTTAAGAGTTTTTAGGTTGGTGCTGGGGGAATATTGTAGTTGTTGCAGCAAATATATATTTTGGTTGGCAAACCATTCATCTGCTAGTACGACCACATGTGGTCTGGCATTGTTATGCTGTAACCTCATTTCCCAAGGTGTCAACTGCTCTCAAAATTGTTTTTCATATATCCATAAAGTATTTTCAATTTAGTTGTAACATTGTAATTATTAATATAAATATTGACTAAAAAGCAAATATTTTTTATGGATTTGTAAATACAATCATTTTAAATATTTGTAATGTTTGTAAATAACTGTTATTTAATAAATCTTTATGTATGTTTTGATTATTGTGCATATCATTTAAAGCAGTTATATGATTTCTCCCAATTTTTGAGATCCTCAGACAGCCATTTCTATTTATTATTTTGTCTAATTTCTTATTTAATTGCTAATCTCTGACTTTTTAATGATGCCTCAGTCACATCCCTGTTATAGATAGAGAAGTATAATTCAGTGCATTAATATATCTATTTACGTGTACTCATAATTATAACCTTAAATATAATTTTACTAAGTACCTATCAAGTATGACTATAAGTGTCATCAATAAAATGTAAAAATATATTTTCAATATAACCACCTTTAATTTGTTATTTGACACTTGTACACCTAAAACTGGTGGAGTTTCACTCCATGAATTTTATCTAACACCTACTAAAAAATCGCAAAAATGTTGGATTTAGGAATTTCATCAGGATTGCATGGTGAACTTCCAGTGAAATGTAGCCGATTTCATTTTTGAACAGGATGTATGTAGAAGAAGGACGCAATGATTCTTTTCCAAATAACATTGTTTCGAAAGGTAACAACTACTTTTTGTTTTCAAATGACAATGGTTTGCATTGTGAACTGGGTGTTATTTCGCATGATTGTATTGACGATGCTGATAATTTAATTGCATCAAGTCTAATACATAAAAATCTTTTCACCAGAAAACGAGAATGTCCAGATATTCAGGATGCTTCAGTTCCAAATTTAAGCTAGCTAAAATGATGTTTTGTCAGTCAAGGGGATTAAATATTTTATCTTGAGTAGCACACCATAACTTCAGAAACCATTGGATTCTTGATCAACCAAGTTGCAAACAATGGATAAAAATTACAACAGATTATGAATAGCATGAAAATACAAAATTCAGATCCAGTAAGTATATGCAATACATATTATGTGAAATAGATGGATCTGAAATACAAACCACAATTAACAGAATGGACTAAGTTAAGCAATAAAAAGACTTAATAAATAAAATTATGAGACGAAAATGGAGCATAAGTTCAGGAAGGAAAAGAAAATGCAAAGTACAGTATCGATTAGGATCAACAAAATATTAACAAGTAACTGCTAGGCTTGTGGATGTGTAAAAGCAAAAATATCTGTCAATGAATTAACCAAAGTTCAGGAAGAAGAAATTGCAGGTGGGAAATACACAGCAACAGCCAACATTCTATGCAGTTTTTATACTGAAACAATGATGAAAATTCCCTTTTATTCACATCCTAAATTACTTGACCTGTTAGAGAAAAAGTTTTTGAATATTGAACTTCCAGTTGTACCAAAGAGCTTCTTCAACAAAGTTTTGGTCAAAGATTTTTTACTACTAAAACCTTGTCATGAACAGAAGAATTGCATATATTATTAACCATTAAGTATTATAGAAGGTCATCACTCTCTGGTTCAACAATCAATTGATGCTCTACATATTAGGGCTAAGAATAAATGCTACCCCCTACCCGTTTACCTTCTTTCTTCCACTCTTTCTTTCTTTCCTCCCCTCCCTTTTTTTCCTTTTATTCTACCTCTTCCCCCTTTTCATTCTGACTTTGGGGGAAAAAATCAGATATTCATTATTTGATTTCCCCCCGCCTATATCAAGAGAAATAGAATCAGTCTATTACCAATCTTTACTACGTTCAACAAAGTTCAGATTTGAATCAACAACGGTTCAAGAGGTTGAAAAAGCGATGGTTAACTTTTTCAAAAAATTTCATGACAGGGATTGGGGGAAGAGCAAGAGGTGCCGGTAGATCTGGTTGCTCATTGAAAGTTGTTAATCGACCGCAGAAACGGCGGTTGAGAGTCAATAGTGATGATAATGAGTGACTTTTATTGTGACCTATTTTTCCCATCTTTAATTTACACGACATTGGAAATATTTCATTGAATATTAAATAACATTTTACTTAACTATTTTAGACATAGACATTATCTATGGTTTTTATATTATTAAATAATATTATTGGCCAAAAATGGCAAAAAGTGAGTTAGCTCACCCCATAAAATAATTGAAATATGCATAAAAGTGAGTTAGCTCACACCATAAAATATAGGTCATCACAAAAAAAATGAGTTTTTTTCCAAATTATTTATTAATATAACAAAGAAAACATAGAATATATATACAGAGATAAATCATTACACGTAGCTACCATTTGAAGCAATTACATTTCTACAATGTTCAATTAGTTT
>JAUYWI010068065.1:0-14755 GCA_034780595.1 Parotoplana pacifica
TATGGTGCAGAAGGTTGGACCTTAAACCTGGCTGAGGAAATGCTTATCAATGCAGCAAAGATGTGGATTTGTAGACGGCTTCTGAGAATCAACTATAGAGAGCACAGAACAAATGCTAGCATCTTTGAAGAGCTAAGAACATCCCCCTCCTGCTAAGACACGCTCGAAAAAGGAAACTATCCTTCTATGGACACCAATGTAGAGCAATTCTGAAAGGCAAAAGGAAAGGCAGCCATCGAAAAGGTAGACCAAAGACCCAGTATCTTGGCAACATCAGAAAATGATCTGGACTGAGTATGGATCTCAACAAAGGATCGCAAAGCTTGGTATATTATTAATTCAAATGGGTTGGCCGAAGTTCAGCAATGGGCATTCTTGTAAAAGAATCAATTTTTATGTAAATTTATTGTGATTGTGATATTCAAAACTAGATTGTTGCAAATTTATTCTCTCTAAAAGTTATAGTTATAGGTACACGAAGCCTATATTTTTGAGAAAAACTCACTTAAATCAAAGAAGTTTTGATTCAAAATTGAATAGCGTTCAGCTGTAAAATAAATTTTATATTTTACTATTTTCAATGGCGTTTTGGGGAAACCAATGTCCATAAAAAGTTGAATTGTTGTTTGATTCAGATTTTCTTTAGAAAATATTTCTCAAAATTTACAAAAACAAATGGTCGATCAAACCCTATGTGGCACTGAATTAGATATTATGATTTTTTTTCTTTATTACAATAAAGACATTCAACCAAAATATCATAGGAGTAGACCCCACAATAGCGACTGAGCAGCACAAAAACTAGGTAAGTAATAAGAATTCTTCCAAAAAAGCTACCATAACTATTTGTGAGAAATTGTACGCAATTCAATCGACTCGACGACTATGGCAGCAATTGGCAGTTCTCCCATAGTGATCAAATTGTTAAAAGAAAATCTGAGTAAAATAGAACAAAGGTATTTATAAAATTGATTTCTAACCAACCTATACTGTAAAATTGGGTGTATAGACAAAAAAAGATAACTCATGTATATAAATCTGAAGTATATTCTTGACATAACTATGTACAATAAATCAGTATAATAAATCAACCAGTGTTGCCAGTATGGGAAATTAAATAAAGTTTACCTCCTGTACGATTTTTAATTATTGTCATTCAACATTCTTACTTCCTACTCAAAAATGGCTGCAAATTAGCTGACTACAATTATTGCAGTGCAGTTCTATAGCAATGTACCTTTTAATTTTAAAGATCATAAAATCGATCTTCACCTTTGGATGCTATCGCAATATTGGCCAAAAGCTTTTGGGAAAATCTCATTGATAAAACAAAGGAAGGTTGTTCCAAAAAAGCTGGGCTTCAAAGTCATAAAGTGCAGTGATGAATTATTCTCTTGACTCGACTATACGTTACTGCTGTCTATGATTATTAAGATCTAAATAGTGATTTGGGTAGGCTCTTAATATACGCTTTCTCAATCAAAATAAGTGTCCATACTTTCTGGAAAACTCATGTTATATTAACACTAAAACGAATTTGTTCTTGAATTGGCAAGTAATAAGGAACAGTGGAGAAAATGGAATACATAGACATTGACAGGCCACAAGGCAGATAACAAGATAGATAGTGTTTATTTTACAGGTTTCAATAAATCAATTATTAAAAGATATGCATTCCATACTTTTGGAATTACTTATTTTATTAGTGAACACAATGGAGGATTTTTACTATTTCATTAACTGTCAACACTGTTCAACTTAAACACGATCATGATTTGAGTAAGATTCTTCATAGAGAGCTGAATTACTCGCTCCAATAAATGCCTACCTAAGTACATAAAATCACCCTCTTTGAAGAATATTTAATCAGATAGGAATGCAATAAGTTGCATTATAACATTTGAATATTTTTCAAAGAAACTTATAAAAACTATATTTTTAGCGACGATGACAATCTGGATATAATGGGACTTAACATCAAAAAAATTAATTCACTTGAGTTTGAACCAATACATTTTCTAGTACGTACCTAGACAAATCAGCTTATAAGTTTTGGAGTAATACAAACGGATTAAAAGCTTTTGAAGCGAACAGGTAGGTACTTAATACATAATGCTGAACCGGTATATTTCTAAAATCAAAGGATAGATGTATTTATATGAAATAAATTCCAAACCTTAATTCATAATGATTTATAGGATTGACTAAAAAACGATTTTGCTAAAATTTATATACATACATCATTAGATTTCAATGCACTCGGACTTTGCCGTCGTGCATTGTAATCCAGAATTGATATGTATGAGTATATCTATTGGCGAAATATATTAGCTATAAAATCACTAATCGATAGTTTTATACCAATTGTTCCCGACTTGTGTTTCATTGATAGCTAACAGTGGTCCAACTAAGTTCAGTCTTTGGGTCATCGATCTTCTACCAATTTTTCAGTTTGGCAAAAACTGAATTAGATTTGTTCACTGTTTTGTAGGCATATAATGCCAATAGACATACATAGAGATATCAATTCTGGAGTGCGAGTGCTTTAAAATCTAATGATGTATTTAAATTTTAGCAAAAACGTCAAAAGCTTTTTAGTCAATCCTATAAATACAATAATCAGTGCCGGCAGCAGAGTTGTGAAACTGGGGCAGGCGGGCTATCCTAAAGTGGGGCGCCAGAGCACTTTCAAGATTGAGAGGGCAGATGTATTCACATTTGATTCAGAAATCTATCTTGATCTTTAAAAAATTGTTAATATCTACAGATCCCTGGCCTCCCTCCATTAGGAATACACGCCTTTAAAAAAAAATTATTATTCCTATCCTCTGCTCCCAAAGAATGGCCACCTACCTAAGCCATAAAAAGGGCATCCTTTCCTAAACAACGGCATGAACTAATTAATTTTAATAGTCATTTATTATTTTAAAAAATTATCGGAGTTTCTATCCGCCGCTGATTTTTGCTGTGGGGACCTCCCCCGAAATTACTGAAAAATAAGATCCTCTGGGCGCATATTGAAGTATTTTTATAAGTATATTCAGTGCATGTGTAAACATATTATAGTACCAAAAGTGTGGATGTGGAGGAGGTGGGGCTCAATTCCTCTGTGCACTATTGCAAAATACAAAACAAGCCATAAGCCCAAACAATTTCAAACGGAATATGAAGTTTTGAAAGGCAATACACATTATTTAAAACATCTACATATATAAAACTAACGAAATTAACTGTTCTACAATATTGTACTATATGACTTGTCAATTTCATGTTGTGCTATAAATGCTGTCCTGTTCAAATGCAACTACATTAACTGTACATATTATGTGAAATGCCTAAAGTTTTCTATAGCTTTTATTGACAAATTCTATCAGATAGAGATAGACAGTAGCACATACCTACCAACAAGCAAAGTCTACCGTATATCCACAGAGAGAAAGAATTGGAATAAACATTAGATACCAAATATGTACATATCTACACATTCCCAATTACTAGTTGACCTAGAATAATATATGCATAATAATACGTATAACTTACTAATAAATATTGGACAATTCATTATATCTGCAAGCTATAGGTATAATATGTATGTACGAGTAGCTACAGCAAGAGTAGGCCTAAGTAAAGTTCAAATTCAATGTTTCTATTCATCAATATCTTATTCCATTATGCCTGAAACTTTTTCAATAAACTGTGCATGCAACATTCAATCATATTAAAGTAATTTAGCCAAGCATAGACCGATATGTGTTACTTTATTCAAATTTTTATCAAATAGATATTTGAGTTTTTTGTTTTGTTTTCAAAAATAAATTGACATATGCATAAAGCAATAATCATGCACACAATATTTCTATAATTACGTGACGCTAAAATACACTACTGATTTCTTTTCTTTCTGGACCAGCAACGGGTAGACATGAAAACTTTGATTTGACCAGCCAATTAGCTTCAACTCGAATATGTGCACATTTCAAAACCATTTTAACAAACAACTGATACGTTGCATGTGAACTATTTTTATAAACTATGCAGTTAGTTGATTTTGATGCTGAATTTTAAAACCAAAACTTACTAAAATGCTTCTAGAATCATGTTAGTTTCCTCACGTCATGTATCATTTCAGATTAGCTTCCTCACCTACTGCTCACTTTTACCATGCACTCCTAACTCAATACTACAACAATGTGAATGACATATTATATAGGTATCGCCATCTTTAAATTCTAATGAATTCAATCATGTTATGATAGATTAGTCAACTGATATGCACCTAATTTCCTTTTCAAACAAGACATTTTATTAGTAAAGGCTATTACTAAAAAAGGTCAAGGAAAAATCTTAGGTGATTCAATTAGCAATACAGTATGAGTTGAATTGAGCCCAGGTAATCCCTGGCTTTGTTTTTTTTTAAATAAGCAAGTTTCATAGTAGAAAAATGAGGGTGTGATTGCCGACCGAAAATATGTAATAGCAGAAATCTAATCTTAGCCATAAAGGGAGTCTGGGGGGGGGCAGTCCCCCGTGAGATCCAAGAGCGAAGCTCCTTGCATTCTCTTCAGGCTTTGGAGGCTCTTGATTCTGCTTAATTTGGTAGATACATTCTGTATTAACAGTGGTCAATATTTTTAAAATGGGATTACCTACAGTTTTTAATTGAATATTTAAAAAAAACTCGAAACTGACTCTTCATTTTTTTCATCAAGCCAGTCATGTACATGTACCTAATTCAAATTATTTAAAACTATAAAATCAAATAAATTAATGCAAATCTCATAATACTACAAAGGATTAACTAAAGTAGTAATGTTTTATGAGCCATCTATTATGCCAAAGTAGCCGTTTCCTGGTTATCTGAAAGTACTAAAGAATGTTATTCCGAACAAAATCCATAAATGGTACACTTGTCACTTTATGTAATTAGAATAGCATGATCTCATTAGGACTTCTATTACAGAAAAAACTTAAAACACATGTTCAGCAATTGAAGTTAAAATGACATACTAATAAATAATACGCATACCATAGGCCGCTAGATTCTATTTTTAGCATTTGAACCATTTGGTGTCTAAAACATAATGCTGTTATGATTGACAGTAAATGTCACAAGAAATTTTTAAACAAGCTTAATATATGTAAACATTTTCAGATATAAATTCAGTTTTAAAGAGTGCAAAAGTATTTTGTCAAAATAAAAATATAATACTACTTAGAGTAGTAGGGTCAGTAAATAACTAACTATCAAAACCCGGACGGAGGTTATAGACTGACATTCAACAAATTTCTAACGTTCATACATGTAGCACATAAAGTTTGACCTAATGTAATTTTTACACAAAAATCAATTGTGGCGTCAAAAAATGATGAAATTGAATAAAATGTGGTATATCATATATTCAAGATAGGAGGGTATTTTCAAAATACTTATTTTTGGTGCGACCTGAGTCAAAGTTCCAACGGATAACGTTTCTCACAATTCACTCGATTGTGTCCCAGCACAGAAAACCTAATCAGCCAAAAAAGTTATGATGGTTTATGTGCCCAAAATTGAGCATATGAAATGCATATAAATATAAAGCGAAATTTAATTAAGTATTCTTGAACGGAATTACTTCAAATTTAGCATGTCTATTCCTTATCCGATACATTATACGTTTGCCAAGTAAAAAAAGTCATAACTTTATTCTAAGTCAAACATTGAGGTCCATTGATTTGTGGAATGGACCTAGTCAATGCACAAAAAATCAATTGTTCTGAAATTCAATTCTGGTGACTCAAATGATTCCAAAAACCATAAGGAAATGAAGTAAAAATAATATTAACCCAATATATCATTTAGTGCCATTTAATTTTTATACAACTCAGTTTGAGAAAAAAGGAATTGTGGGCCTCATGAACCAGCAACCATAAGCGTGGGGCATCCAATTTTCTAAAACATTATTTTCTCATTTTAACTGTCACATTTGAGCAAGATAGGTAGGATGTTTCGTTTGGATTTTAGAGCCATATAAGTGATTTTGGCCAAATATATCGATTTTTTTGCCCAATAGATCGATAATCAATAATATTTTTAAAAACTATTTTTGGATGTGTTACTAATTGCCTAGTGGACCAATACACCAAAATTTTGAAGCAAATCGGACAAACTGATGACGTCATCGTCCCCATATCGATTTCTTTAAAAAAAATCGTTCCTACGGTACCTAATTTTATCCCAATCCATACATGGGAAATATATATTTATGGGGTATTACTATCCCCCCACCAGCCCATTACCGTCCGGGTATGTAAAAAAGCAATACCGGGTAATATGGGACATCTTGGTTACAAGGCCTTCTGAAAAATATAAAGCGAAGTCAATTTTGACAAAATGCACCTGTTTTTACCCAAAATAACATATTCCTGGAATAACACATAATAGCTGGCAGATATCATTTTTAGTAGCTTACGGCTACGAACATTGATTTTTTATGCCAGACCATGGGTCAACTATAATCCAATAAAAAATCTTTCAATACTTTTAGAATGTTCGATAAGAAATTCAATCGTGAATATTTCAAATGTTAGATTGAAACACATTCTATAGTTACCAAAAGAGGAACGTTATTGGTTTTCTCTTCAAGTTAACTAGTAGCTAAACTAAAGTAAAGACGGCTAAAATAGCAAATATACCACTCAGTTAATCTTTCTAGCCCAATTCTTCCTTTATCTCTGATAATTCAATTAGGATGGGGACTTAGTCCATCTAAACAATTCTAGACTTTTTTATGTTAGAAATCTGCAATATTAGAAATCAATGGAACCAACCATCTTTCAACTCGATTTTCGAATAAAATATAATGCCAACAGGATTTTGTTCTCCTTAACCACTATGTCAGAGAAACTGACCAATTATACAAACTTTTAGTGCACCTACCTCTCATTATTCTGGGGCATCTAAATTCAAGCAAATAAGAAGCTTCTACTTCAAATTGTAAATAACTACACACTTTTTTTATTACATAGATATTGATCGAATTATCTAATTTTTCAATATATATATACTTGTCGGATTTATATTACATCTTTATACACTTTTTAATCACTCATCGTCCACGCTAAAAATAACGCAGACTGCGCCTCAGGTCTGGAACCATTACCGTGCATGAACTGGGCTGAAATTGGCACTACATGGACCTTAACGAGTGTTTTAGGGTAGATAATTGTTTCCTTTAAGAAGAAGTCAATGAGGGCCCATCACCTGTGTAGGCCTACAGAAGAAATTTGTGAAAAATATAGATTATCGGTTTCTTTTGAGGGAAATTTCGCTGTTGTCAAGAATTGTAACTAACTTTTTAAATACTTACATTCAGCAGTGTCATAACCTTTCGCTGTAACCTTCACCCCTAAAAGGACGCTAATCACCATCTAGTTCAATTGAGTTGCAGTTTCGGTTTTGTAGCCCCTATTTTTTGGCATAACTCTCTATATTCTGATGTGCCAAATAAAAAAGCCATAGATTTATTAAATGGTTGAGATTTTGGGCGCTAAAATCATTTTTACTCAAATTCTTTCTAGAGCCATATAATTGTCAAAAAATTATTGAACTACCCCAGCTTGATGGCGCGATAATAAACCAGCTCACCATAAAAAGAGAAGCAGACAATTTCTAATAGATGTTTCGTACCTAAGTATTCTAGAGTCATCGAAGTGTTTTGGACAACGATATCAAATTAGTAAGCCATTAAATTATATTTTTAAATGGATTTGTAGTACCTTGCACCAAAAATTTGAAGCCAATCGAACAAAGTTTAATTTTTGGCCCCAAATTTTTGCCAAATCAAAATACACGGGAAATATGGTATATCAGAAATGTTAACAATGAATGGTTGGGTAACACATAGACGTGTGCAATGAGAATGTCATTCCTTCTCTTTTTAATTTTGTGTAAATGCATTATTATTTTGTATTCCAGGTGTGACACACTATAATAGACACAATAATCTAAAAAACTTAAATTCAATTTATTTAATAGTATTTTGGAAGAACGTTTTAAGAACAGCGTTCAGACTTAGCTACAGATGTGTCGTCAAGTGGTTTTAATGCCCCCTCCTGAAGAGGAGACAATTTCAGATGCGGTCGCTACATGAAGCATCCATCGTCGAGCATAGATCCACATCTAGTTTGGTTCTTATATCAAGATGAACCCGCCAGATGATTATAGCCCCTGCAATTTTGAATGTCTGTAGAATTAAAATCTGAAAACCAGATAATTATAAACCAAAACCTGATTCAGTTCTATCTCAACAGTGTGGATGTATTGTATTTGACAGATAAAGTGGTGCTCAAAATTCTCCTGTGGAGTTTTTTGGTGTAAAACATTTGATTTTTGTGGTCCTACCCTCCTAAGTTCACGTGAAAGCTCTTTGAAAAATGTACTTCTAAAAAAATCAATCCTAATGAATCCAAATAATAATACATATAATGGATTAATCTTTTGGAAGATATCTATAAACATTTCAATAATGTGTAAGTTTTTGACATAAACGTTCCCATAACTGTTTTGGAACAATATTTTTTATTTAAATTTACTACATAAAAATCAATATTTTAAAAACCCAAAATACACTTAATATTCCAAAAGATATATCAAATTTGACATCTTTATTCTGTTGGAAACATGAGATTCCTTTTGTCTTTATCTCAGGGATAGACACCATCGTTACCCAGCGTCAAGTCTGTCAATCACACCATCATCAAATCACTCCCTGTAAAAATTAATATGTCGGCATAACCTTTGATTCACCCTGTATTCTGGGTTTTTATGACCAGGGTGCAACAAAAAAATCATTAATTTTTATTTTTTGCTTTGAAAAAAAAATCAAAATTATTGTTCCAAAAACTTGTGTCAAAAATGACGCATTATACTATAAAAAGTTTATCCATCAAAAGGTTTTTACTATTGTTATTTCTATTGCATGTGCAGTTTTAATTATTTCCGTAATATACAAAACTGCACAAACGATGGATCAAAAGTACATCCACAAAGAGCATCACCTATATCTGCCTCTCAAAATTCATCCAACATCGTCCGCTATTACGATCTCTGCTGATTCATTTTTCGTAAAACTAGTGGCAGATTTAAGGGAGAAGACACATGGCGCTTTTATATTGAAAGGTATATACCGAAAGATTTGTTTTTGATCGTTATTTTTGTTTTGCAACTGTGCCTCCATTTTTCGAAAGCCTTAGATCCGCCACTGCTACAACCTTATACATATGTACATAGCAGAAAATGATAATTCTTGATTTTATAGGTCTCCACAGCATTAAACAAGGGCTCAACCAGAGGGGGTCTGTACCCCCCCCCGCCTGCAGTGTAGTGCCTATTTTAATGTAAGGAATGTTTTTTTAAAAATAATGAATGACTAGAAAAAGTGCATTTTTCTTGCGTCTATTATACTAATCGATTCCACAGAAGTCATTTATACAGAATGTCGACTCTCCCTGGATCTGAAGCTTTTCTATAAAATTGAACGATTTTTATAAGAATTGGCTAAATTGAGCCTCTACAAAGTAGCATTATTTTGACACAAATAAATTCATAGATTGATAAATTAAGATATAATTTTGTTTAAAATATTAGCGAAACATGCCTTTATATCCAATGCATAGTTTGTATAGCAAAATTATTCAATTTTGGCAATGATATGATGATTATGAATATTTTATATATTACTTTTTCTATTGAGAACAACCTCATAGTAGCATACATCTCCGGCAAGAGCATGTCGGATCTCTGTTTATTTATTACTCTATGATCAATTCCATACCTCTCTCTTCTCTAATTGATATTATCACCTATATACGACAAAACTATCGCTTTTAGACTCATCACCGCGTCAATTACACAAAGACAGAATAATACCTAGAGGTTGCAGAAGACGATAACATGCATGTTAACAAATGAACTCTGCAAGATTTTACGGCAAGTGATGCCATGACATTCCCCAAAATATTGATACAAATGTCTTTCCTAATGTGCATGTATTGTTAACACTGTCTTGCCCACAGACAATCACCACATGCGAGGTCTTTTTCTGTTCTCCGGAGAACAGACGTACATGAAGTTAGACTTTTACAACAATGAATAGTACTCAGGTCAAACCTTAAATAAATCAGTGTATTTGTAACGGTTGCTATCGCATAATATATTGATTCACCTAGAGGACTACCTAAGCCTTCCGATACCTATGCATACATGAATTTTATTACTTTCAGATGCACAATGTCAACAAATCGTCGGGCTAGATGGCGATTCACCAACACATGTTATTATTGACAGATACGAAGACTCTTTTCCAAATCTGTGTTAGATGACTATTCATGGATCACATGACCAAAAACTGATTTTTCATTTGCTAAATGTAGTGCATATATCGAAACTCAAAAGCCTTTTATTTTTAGTATAGAATTGTTAGTTAATTTATTGTCATAATTAAATAAAGATGATTGTTCTATTCTATCCTCACCACTTAATGTGCCCTTTTTATAATGTGGGCCCCCTCCTGGTGACAACTGTGCAATTTTGACACTATGAAAAGATACAAAAACCTAACAGTGTCCAAAACTAAGTACGACACATAAGACACAGATATTGGAAGTACCTAAAGATCAAGATAGAAATGACGAAGTCGAAAAAATAATGAAAGTAAAGATGAAGCTTGTTGAAAAAAATTAAAGCTCATGTAAATGACAGCAATAAGAATGGCGTCATATGGAATACTAAAAACAAAATTAGGCATCATTGGACCAAAATCAAGGTTTATAAACCACATAACTAAACATTTTGATTAACGGGAGCTTATTATGATCAAGCTACAACTGAGTAGTGCATCACAAGACAGAAAACTCATCAAAATACCTTTAAATTTGGTACATTTAAGACAAGTTTTTATACATACAATTTCTCTCAAATTTGAGGTCCACTGTGATTAATAGGCCTGAACAATGCGTAAAAATGTAAATTTCAAAATTCAAATAAAAAATTAGGTATCTACTAAAAACTAACGTCTCTACAGAAATCTAAAATAAATTGTAGGTAAACAAAATTGTTATAATAACAATATTGTGGACCCGCCATAAGTACGATACTTCCAATGTTTGCTAGATTATAAATCTAAATTTTAAGCATACTACTTAGCGTGTCATACCTAGAATACTAAATGATGTCATACTTAGTCAATATTCGAGCATAAAAAATGCAGTCAATCGGACAAACTATTTTCGGCCTTTTATTTTTTTTAAATGGTCGATAAATCGTTGTAAGGTGTTTGTTACGAAATTTCAGCCCAACTCCGGAAGTAGAATTTTATAGATAGCCTTCTTGTAACCCCTTAATGATATACTTCCACCCACCGACTTGTCATCGAAAAATAACTACATCGCCCTGATCGGGTTAGACATGCGACAAGAATTGAATAAACTTCTCTTTGTCCGTATAAAATATTTTCGGTACCTCGAGTACAGGAAACTCTAAGATCGGATAGATAAATTGCAATGTCCAAATAAAATTATGATACCTATAGGTTTTACTTCAACACCTATATAGCAAAGCATTCAGCTATCCATCAGATATTAATCACATAATTTCATGACTTCACTTATTTAATAAACATAACTAACTATTATTTTATCTAATTTGCATCTATTTTTATTCCTAATTTTGAATTTTATAATTGTCTAATGTATTCTTGCCTGCTAAGTTAATATCTATATTATGGAAGATTCCCATACGGCGGCAAATATTTGATATATTCTGCTATAGTCAACATAGGATTTAACAGGTAGATTTTTATGATCGCCCATGACATGTATATAATACTGCTGCCATCAAAATATATGATCAGTTGCTCACAATTCAAATTTTTAGTACAAACAAATGGATGATCCTATAAATAAAATTTTGACAAATGTTTTCAAGGTTTTCACAAAAATAAGTGATCGCCAAATTCCACTTCATAGATTATGATTACCAGGCTCCTTTTATCGACTGAATAAAACTAATTCTATTGTTGCTACACTTAATTAGGTAGTATTAATTCAACCATGATCTATTTTTAGGTTGCACTTTAATGGTTGCGAATATTTCGAAGTCGGTCATTAAGCCTATTTGTAGACCCTACCTAAAACCACTAAAACATATTCGAGCACTGGAGGCAAAAAATGTCAATATTAGTTTGAAATCGGTTAATCGGTCTTCTAAGAAATCAATCACAAATAAAATTTTGATATCGAAAGAATATGAAACAACCCAAAATGCTAACTAAACCATGCGAAAATTTGGTCTCATATCTTTCCAGCTGAACCAAGCATTCTCAGCATTCAAGCTATCCTGTCGCTTTATACCACTTTGGAAACGTATATAGCTAATACAAATGAAATTGGGTTTATTTGCAATCGAATTTCAAAAACATGGCTTGCAGTGATACAGCCATATACTCAAATTACCAAATCTATGACGATTTCTAAACTTTCTGCAATTTAAAACTTTTAAAATCTTATTTTTTAATGACTTTTTGTTTTTGCTTTTCAAATAAAACAAAATACTAGTCAATTCAAAATATGGAAAATGTTTACAACTCTTTTTCGAAATTTAGACGTTTTGATAAAAATAATGATTCGATTCTGATTTTAATAAAAGTAGTAACTTAATTAGAATTTCAGACAGCATAAGAAAATTTGATACAGGAACCCTGCTGAGTAATATCTTGTGTATACAACTGCTATTACTATATTGGAGGCATCGCTCACCGAAAATAAGCAATAGCGTATTTTTTAAACCAGGTAGCTAGTACACCATAAGATATCGTCGATTTTGTTAGATAACTAAACTTGTACGGTCCCATATATTGTATTTGCTTCATAGATAGGCGGACGATACAGGACCGGTATCGAATAATATACCTATACTATCATTATAACTAGAATTATATTGATAACAAAATAAGAATTAATAATCTGTTTAATTCAAATATTTTGTGGGTGTGGCAACAAAATCAAGTATTAATCAAAGTATAATGAAACAAGATTTAGTATGTATGATGATAGAACAGCAAAAATGTAGTATTAATTATCCAGTATCGAACAATTAACAACTACCACTAATCAAATAGATAGGCAAAAAATGTAGACAGATATAATAATGGATGTTACCAATGAACCAGAGATGAAAATACATTATTATGGTAGGTACTCGTACATACTAAGAGAGGTAACAATTACACAAGAGAAGTACACACAGACCGATACAACAAACGAAATTGTGAGGCTCCCACAATAATAAAGCTATGGTTGTTTGGGCCAGCATAGGGACACATTTAATGCTCTAAATAAATTTCTATGGCTATTGGCCGGTTGTTTTCAGGTAGGTATTGAATATTTAGCAAACACACACATAGTAAATGTATACCACCTGTATGGCTGTTAAACCAAAATAATAAAAACAAGTCTCTATATGCAAAGGGAAACAAAATCATCCAACAGACACACCATAATACAGGGTGAATCATCATTTAGTAAAAAAAATATTATGTATAACATTACTTACAAGTAGTATTGTATTTTATCATAATTTTATATAAATAACATAAACTATTTTTAAGTTATTGATACAAAAATTATGATAAAATACAATACTACTTACAAGTAATGTTGTACATAATATTTAATTAATTTTTACAGAATGACGCAGAATTTGGACTCATCCTGTATGTGATCTAAAATTCCTGTTATACCTAGTAGATGAATATAGCGTGCCACTAGCAAATGGAGAATTAAATACATAGATAGCATAGAATACTACTAAAACAACATAAAGAATAGTTAAATACATAATAGGTATTATATAAATCTTTTGTCTATCAGGAACCAAATTTCTTTAATAATTATACCCACACAAACAGAACTAACCAACCGTGCGTTTACCATTTCCAAATATTTACAAGAACCACACAGTGTGTGAAGAGAGCTTCTTCTTTACTTAAATTGGTTCCAAATAAACTTTCTATTTTGCAGACAAAAAAATAATTAAACTTTTCTCTAAAAAAAGAAACCAAAAAAACTCAGGAGCTTCAAATCAAAAGTACAATTTTGAAAATAGAAATGCAAGCCAGATGATTGTTATTTAGAACAAAATAATAAACTGTTCATTTTTTTGAAAATTCTCAACACAAAACACAAATATTTAATAAATTGCTGCAACATTTCTTTGAACGCCCCAATTTCGGTGGCGGGGCGTACGAGATTGGACATCACCAGCACCAACCAATCAAATTGAATCGCTCTCTCTCTCTCTACTTGAAAAAATGATGCCGCGGATCTGCCGGGCGAAAATTCCTGGACTGATTGGGAAAGAATCCTGGACCACGTGGACGAAACGGGCCCGGATATCTGCCGCCGCCGCCTGCTAACAGCGGTCGTACGGGGCCGCCCATGCGCGGTGGGCCTGGGGGGCCCCTGGGACCACCAAAACGCTGTGGAGGTCCACGAAGGCGCATCATACGAGGTCCCATGCTAATATACTGCGGTACAAAGTTTTCGTTATCATCATCACCACCATTATTGTTGTTTTCTATAAAATAAAAGCAATACTAAGTAAGTAGAGACTTATAGCTTAGCTACCAGAAATCTGTTTAAGAGTAATAATAAAAAACTTTGATAAAAATATACTAGCTACTTATTCACAGTACTCGCAAGTGATAGACCAGGACAG
>JAUYWI010068076.1:0-14753 GCA_034780595.1 Parotoplana pacifica
TCAGCTGCACTAAATCCTCAAATCTTTGACAGGATCGGCCGGGGACCCCCTCCGGCCCAGAACTAGAAAAAGGAGAGGATTACTGTCATGTCAAAGAGCTGCTTGATTTGAAAGAAGGTTCTTTCACCAGGTATGTAGAAATCCGTTGAACAACATTGGCAACTGTACTTTAGGTCTATATCAATCAGTTTGACTCCCTGAAAAGGTACTTTGATAGCTTGCAATCCCGTTGGTCTCTAATCTACATGAATTTTCTGAAACCAATTGGTTCCTTGCTAAATGATTTTCTTCTGCCATTTCAATAAAAAAAGCCTTTCATACATGCATTGTATTCATCACTCATGGATCTACAAACCAAGCCTCTTAATCGTTTTGTGAAACAATAAATCATGGAAGCCTGTCAAGGGAATTTCTAGATGATCGTGAAAACTTCAAACATGAATCAGCCCTGAGTATTGATGAATCATGTCGACAGCTGTTTATGACTAGATGCCCAGAATCCCAAATTCTTCACAGCAATGGCAAAATACTTGATGAAGAAATTACCTATGAATAACACGATTCTCAATGCTGTTCAGGTACTAACTACACCCAGATCATCAGTTTTGGCCACAGAATCCAGTCTCTTCACTTACAAGATCATCCAATAGGATTTCTCATTTCATCAGTGAGAAGGATCAAGAAACACTCAAAGACGAATGGAGTTTTTATTCAACCCCACAAACAGATGACTTGGATATTTATTGTGCAGTAGTTTCATCTTTTTAAAATGCAGCAGGTTCTCCTCGCTTTCCTGTCTTGACTAAAATTGTAAAATGCCTCTTGGTGTTATCACATGTATATGCTGACCCTGAACAAGGCTTCAGTCTAAAGAAGCAACTTGTGACTGTTTTCTGTCACAGTTAACATCATTGGAGTTCGTGCAGCCAAGGATGCCATTATATCTGCTGGTGGAGACCCATTATCAATTTCTATTACTAAATAAATGATGCTTTCTTTCAGAGGTCATCCCAAAAATACAGAGCTGCTCTTCTTGATAGTGACAGAAACAAAACACATGCTGAACGGATGATGGAACTGGATCAGTAACAAAAGCGCCAACATGTAGAACTAACTGATTTGGAAAGGAAGAAGTGTTGCTTGCCAAACAAATATTATATTGTGTTAGTAATTACAAAATTTATCGTGTAGCCAGAACTATTTTTGTTATTTAATGGTTTTAGTACTTATTCTTTGATTTTGCTATTCAGAGTCAATCACAGGCCTGAGAATGATTTAAGGTAGATTTAAATCTCTCCTTGAAGTTCGATTATTTTAAGGAGAATGTTGGGGTCCTTAGTGATTGAAGAAAATCTTGAAATTTGAAATCTCCCTTGGTGATTACCGAAAACGACAAACAAGGAACAGATTTTACTTCACTTAAACAAGTTGTTGTCCCCAAGTCAAAGCGTATAAATTCAAAATTTTATCAATATGACAATAAAAAGGACTTTTCGAATTTATCTCATGGAAATGTTTAATTTTTATATAGAGTCAACGTTTTTATCATTTCCATTTTATTTGAATGCTGTCTTCCGGTGTATAGATATGTCATTTAATTTGTTTATTTTTATATTATAACATTTTTTATTTTAGTCATGTTTGCTTATGAACAGTGTCTTTTGTGTCTTGGTCATCATCCTGATATTTGGTATGAAGCTGCTTCATATTTAGAACACGCAAGCAAACTATTGACGGAAAAGGGCGTAAGTTGTGAATATTAGCGTTAATTTTGTGAAAGCCTCTCCAAGAAATTTAAAAAAATAAAATTGTTGTCTTAAAATAAGTAGTATAAATCTGATGAAACTATTTATTTCCTAAAGTTATTCGACCACTAAATATATATGTCTGGAAATTTTTTTAATCCAAAAAGTTCAATGAATAATAATATAAATCAATAACTATTATTAGTAATTTTTACATTGGCCTTGATGGTTTCTTTCAGTGATTTTGGAGAGCTCACAATTCTTTGTTAAGCTAAGGAGCCGTCAAAAATGCAAAATTACAATTTTCTGGAATAGAAAATCTCTTTTACTTATGTATGTTTAATTTAAAAAATAACAAATTGTCATTTTTGGTTTTCTACATTTTATTATAAAAAATTCGCTGCATGTGTTTTTCTTATCTTGAACCTAGCTCTAGAGCTGAATCTAATTCTGGTCGAGCATTTTTGATGGTGTTACTAGACAAGCTTGTAAATTAGCAGTTTAAACAAAACATATATATTTTTTGTATTTAGGATAAATCGACATCAAAACAGTTTTCAGATGAAGCAGCCGCTATGTATGAAAGATCAATTTCTGTTTTGAAAGAAAATATGATGTTGTATTTTGCTTACGCTGATTATGAAGAAGTGAGTTTGCATATTTTTCATGTTTTCATACAGCCGTCCAAATGCCAAAGAAGCATATCAACCAAAAACAATTTTATTAAAATTCCTAGAGAGTTTCTTTTTCGGACTGAATATATCCATATCAGGGAACTTTCTCCAAAAAGTACACTAATTTCCAAAACATTTCTCCGGCGATGGTTCTTGTCCCCATATCTTCTTGCCAATAGTCTACAGCTAGCTATGTCCTTGCATTCTATCAGTAGGTGTTTTGCTGTCTGTGATTTTTCGCATGATGGGCATTTCTCGTCGACATTACTGTTGATGAATTTTCCTATGTAGCTTCTCAGTTTCGGCCATTTACCTCAGTTCAGTTGATGCTACGTTCTTCTTTGTTTATAGCTAAGCCTTTCAAGCATCCTCTCCTTTGGTGGTTTGTCATTGCTGACTTCAATGAACCACGCTGTGGTTACTATGCCTTCTCCTTTGTTTCTTCTGGTTCTTGATTTGGCTGGGAGGGGTCAGCATGGCCCGATACCCATTCTAGAATGTTTCTAATAAGAAACAGGATATATCTGTCTAGAATGTTTTAATAAAATTGTTTTTGGTTGATAATATGCTTATTGATTACTGTATGTTTGATTATTTCTACAGGGCCGATGCAAATATGAGAAAGTTCATTCGATTTATAAGAAGTTAATCTCACTAGAAAATGTGGATCCAACTCTGGTAAGAAGTTAATTTACTATGTACCCTGGAAATATATACATTTTTTAGTATAGATGGAAGTTAGCTATGAGAAGCATGGTTTAACAGTAGAACCGCTAATGGGGGGTGATACTTTTTTCCGAACTCTGATGTGACAGTGGATTGCAGTTGATCAAACTGAAATTCCAAATACTTGCATCGATATTAAAAAAATAATGTAAAAATAGGTTATAGGACTTGTAGGGCTGCTAAACGTCCATAACTTTTTTGTAGTGCACATTTAGTTTCAGACTTTGGATAGAATTATGACTTTTATTATCTATGTCAATTGTTAAGTCGTGGTCAATGAACTATATTATTAAAAAATAAATGATCAAATTAAATTTTTCTTCCTGCCGACCGCGGGACTCTTTTGAGTCTCATTGACCAGTTTGCTGGTTCTACCGAAGTACTTTCACATGCCCCACTTTGTCCGCCGTGATGCAGCCGAATGCGTCTATACGGACTTGGTTCCAGAGTGGGTACTTGCACAAGTAGTGAGCGGAACAGGTAAGACTCGGTGGAAAAATTAACACAATGCGATGGAGGTGTAGGATTGTAGAATGGTTGGTGCTCAGTTGATGGCGAAAACCTTCAACGGAGCGAGGCTTCTAAATTACCTCCACTCTGCATAATAGAAACAGTGCAAGATATACCATATGTTTTCCATAGTTTTGTATTGGTTTTATCCACATTATAGCCGTATATTCAATATATGCGATTTGCTAGACGAGCTGAAGGCATCAAATCTGCAAGAGCAGTATTTAAACAGGCCAGAGAAGATTCCAGATCAACATTTCACGTTTTTGTCAATGCTGCACTTATGGAATATTTCTGTAGTAAAGTGAGTATACCAACGATATAAATAGAAATTATGCTAATTATTTTTGGATTTTAAGTCAGTAATTTTTTATACGTTAACTTGTTTATCTAACTTTGGATTTGGCACTACATAATGTCTAAAATGGTAATAAACTTTTATTTTTGAAAAATTAGTTTTTAATGATTGATTTTTTGTCAGTTTTTACTATTTTTTGGATTCTGACTGTTATTTTCAGAATAGTTACTATAATGTTTTTCTTCCGTGATTTCTGATTATATTTATAATGTATACAAATGGCACCATATCTCAATAATTTCTTTTTTTTAATAGAAGATTTAGTACCTACTACTTTAATTAACGGTGCTGAAGAATTTCAAAAGTGCATGTATGTGCTTTATAAAATGATGTTATATATGCATATTTATGCTTGTCATTCCACAGCACTATATTTTCATGTGCAGCTTCTCACAATATTTTATTGTGTATATCCAAACATTTATTGTCCTTATTGTAGGTAACTTGTCATATTCTAAGAACCTGCTTAAATTTTTTAAGCAGTTTTTGAAAACTGGAAATTTCAAGTAATTTTAGTGATGTCATTTAGTTCTCTTAATCTGTATATCCTAACGTAAAATGAACTTCTGCAGCACCAGAATCCAACACCATTCATTATCTGATAGCGAACAGTGTTGAATTTCAACAGTGACTTTATGTCCTGTCAGTATAAATCTGACTCTATGACTGTGTGTTTTGTACTTCTTGAAATATACATTTTTTGGCTTCTTTTAAGCGTCACTTTTCCATACATAACGGAGATTTTATAAAGGTTTCAAATAACTGTGTCGTTCGCTAGATGATAAAACATTGTATTAAGTGACCCCTTAAAAAGTTAGCTAGGCTGTGAATTGTTTTTTTTGTTGACCTGTATCCTACGTAACGTCATGAATTCTAAATGAGATTAAATATACTTTCATCTGGATAATATGAGTTAATCAATCTGTAGTGCTTTTCAATAGGTACTTTATCTTTTTTGATTAAGTTTCTGTATCCTACGTAACTAACGGTACAAGGGACAGTATAAAAATGAGACAAAAATGTATGCCCGTGTGAGCAACATTCATTGAAATATAGTATACAATGGACTAATCGCCATTACTAGATGTAGTTATTTACTTCATGTAATATTTTTTGCCTGATTTATAAACATCCAGGTTAATGTTTGAATATAATATAGGGGGTTTCAAAAAATGTCGTTTTTATTAAAACAGTAGGTATATATTCAATTATCAAACAGATTCAAAAGCAATCCTATATAGGTATGTTACAAAAATTAACAAAGATATATGCAATAGTATAGAGGTTCAAACAAGGTATTCCCTATTCTTGTCAATAATCTTTTGAAGATCCTCACGAAACCGAGTGAACTCTCTGTTCAATTTGAACCGACTGAATTGATCAAGGTATATAATTATCCAAGAAATTAACAACAGCCTGTCGATCGGTGAATTTCAATATTTGCTCAATGTAGGTACCTCCATACTATGGAAAATAAAACGATCGCACCGATTCATATCTGGTGAATACGGAGGTTGGACAATTCTGCCGATGTTGTTGTCTCGGAGGAAATCGCTTGTCTCCTTGGAGACATGTGGCCACGCATTATCGTGCATTATAGTGGTAGTTTAGAAATTCTTAAATTTTAATTATTTGCTTCAAACATAGAAAACGACATTTTTTGAAACCCCCTATATTTCATCCCATATATAGATTGAAGATAACCTTTTGAACTTTGGCAAGCAGGATGCATGCTATTTCATGTACCTGAAATGTTAAGAAAATTTTCTGGAAAGGAAGATGGCGTTGGGTAAAGATTATATCATTTGTTTAGAAGTACACAGGTGGAAAAAATTGGACAACACAAGTATACACATTCTCGAACATAAATTTTTCTCATGTTTGGGTTTGAGAGTGGCTCAAATACATTGATTGGTTTAAATTGATTAATTAATGTAACCAGTAAGAATTACTGTTTTATTTTTAGGACAAACAAATTGGTCATAAGATTTTTGAACTGGGAATGAAGCGTTTTGAAGATATTCCCGAGTATCTAGTGGCCTATGTTGACTTTATGGGGCATCTGAACGAAGACAACAATACTCGAGTGTTGTTTGAGAGAGCTCTAGGATCTGGAAAGATACCTATAGAAAAGACGCGATTAATCTGGACTAAATTTCTTCAGTTTGAGTCTCAGGTGTGTATTATTCCACTATTATTACAATTATAAATACCTACGTAGGTTTTAGTGAGCTAAATATTTTGAGGAGACATTTTATAATAGGTAATAAACTGCAGATAGTTATTTTTTTAGATATATACTACATTTTTATTTTATTGTTATAATGATTATTTGGTTAGTGTTTTTCGTTGTATTACAGGTTGGAGATTTGTCCAGTTTACTAAAGGTCGAACGACGACGTATGCACGCTTTTGGTGAAGTAAAAGAATTCCAAGGTAGAGAGACGGCACTTTTGATTGATCGTTACAAATTTCTGGACCTCTTCCCGTGTTCAGAAAGTGAATTAAGATCTCTTGGTTATAAAGTAGGTCAACAATTTAAATTGTATATATCATACTAGCTTTAACTTCATTGAATTTCTTATCGCTGTTTGTTTTTATTAAAAAATTACAATGTAATGTCAGCTACGTTTCACTAGGTCCAATTTCAAATTTATCCACAAAAAGTCTGTAATTTTATTTATAACTACTACGAGTACTTTTGAAACCAGATGTCAAGTAAGGTATCAATCTGAACCAGAACTCTACCAGATGTCCACTGAATTTCATTTTGTTCCTGCTCAGTAGTTATTCTTAAAGCCCAGCTATGACTAATAGAAAGAGAAAGGGAGACAAGAGACAGCCTTGACCTACTCCAGTCTTAACTCCAAATTATCTGGTGACTCTACAGTTGATTCCAATATAGCTTACTTGGTACCCCAGCAGTAAAGTGTTTCTCTGTCCACACTATTAAAAAATTTTTCAAAGTCCTTTCAAGGGACTGTTCAAGAATGATTCGTAATATAGCAATCTATCTGGTCAGCACATGAATTTTTTTCATGGAATCAGTTGGGGGTCCGCATCATCTTTGAGCCTGTCTAATATAACTCCATCGAAAACTTTCTCACGTCTTTGCATTCCATTGTCCAATAATGGTGGTCTTGTTTAAGGGGAAGGTGTTCCTGTTTAGAGGAAAGAAAATCAGTTCTGTGGCTTTCTAAGACTAACGTCATGTGTCTTCCAGGTGGTGTAGATACTAACTTTGTAATATATTCTCTCATTGGTGTTTCTGTAACGTGTTTATTTTTTATGAGATGGGTGTGTTAACCCCGTGACCAATCCCCCAACCTGGAGGACCAGGATACAGCTTATTCTGGTTCCTTTCTCTAAACCTGTCCAGCTTGGGTGGCCCTACCAGGAGTACTCAACTCCCACCGGCATAGCTTTTGAGATCATTGGAACACACAAACCTTCGTGCCACAGTATGACACATGCACCTTAGGAGGGACAAAACTTTCAAAATCCATATTAATTCTTCATAGATAACGGGTGATGGTGGTGGTGTTTGTGGGGGTCACCCCCCCCCCCAACCACTTATCTTAAAATTGACTCAAAAAAAATTCAACCGATTTTGGCTTGTCTGAACAATATTCTCTTGTGGGCCTTTTTTTGGTGTATATGGTCACATTCAAGTGATGGCCCTCTGAAAAATGGTGTTGCTCCAAAAATGCTAAAATTTACATTTTACAAAATATGATTACTAAACTCAAATATAGAGTCATAGAATTAGAAGATTGTACTTCACCTTTAGTAACACTTTGTAGACAAGTGAAAAAATACCCAGTAGTTGCCTTAGAAAAATAAAATACAATCGATCACGGATATTAATAAAAAATATTCAAAATTAATTACAAAAATCGGGTTAAGTAATCATAAAAAGACAAATGCCAAGAACCAATACAAATTACCTTCTAATTTTACTTCATCAATCTTTATTCTATGTACTTTTTACGATTTTTGTATACATATAATTTGAAATATTCTTTTATTAATTTTTGTGATCAGGACGTTTACCGGCAACAATTTGGATTAAATTATTTTATTTTTTAACCCTTGGCGGATAAAGGTTTTTGAAAATGACTCGACCGATTTACATAAAATTTGGAATATGTGCACCAAGTTCTTTTGCTAAATTATCCATGTAAATGTTTTTGGGTCCTAGCCCCCCATGGTAATTTGACGGCTCTTTGAAAAAGTGAGATTGAGTCAAAATGTACTCTTTACAAAAAATATCAATCCTGAAGCCAAATAATAGAATTGATTGATATTTAGTATGTAGACTACAAACACTACACGTTTTTGAAAATATTGCTTTTTAGGATCAATGATGCATCTTGAGCGTGCCAAAAAACAATAAATTATAAATGTTTTGCTTCGACAAAAATGTATCGTATAAATTTCTTTTAAATTCATGCACATGTTTGGTATTTTAACAACTAGAAGTTTCAATAAAAATATTGCTAATAAAAGTTTTTTGTCAAAACATTCCTAATATGAAAATCCTATATTTCAATGTTTTTAGTTCTTGTGAAGAAAGTTATATCATTTATCTGTTATGTGCATGTTAGAATGGTTATATTAAGAAGAATGTTTATGATTTTTATATGTTTCAACAGGAACTCGCTCGTCAGCAACTGGTGCAGTTACATCCTTCGTCCTCTCACGAAGTCAAGCTCATGACCCAATCAGATCAGGAATTTGAGAAACCAGCCTACCCCCATCCAGACGTTAATCAAATGCTTCCTTTTAAACCTAAAGCGTACCCTAGAACTGGATCACATGTAGTTCCTGGAGGTGAATTTCCACCACAACCTGCAGCTTCAAGTCTTCTAAAAGAACTTCCACCTCCTGACTGTTTTCATGGGCCTTTTATTCAAGTAGACAAATTTATGGAGCATTTTCTACAACTGAATATTACAGATGGTATGTTTTTGATGTTTTACTTTCATTTGTTTATTTGATGCTCTATAGGTGTTTTAGATATGCAACTTTTATGTAGCTAACTATGTTAGTGAACACTTAACCCCTTATTGGTAGCGTTTTTTACATGTTTGGTCAATTAGACTGAAAATGGATACGCGGATACTTTGGAATGATGTATTGACAAAATTAATAAGGGGAACAAGCGAAGGTGCAATAGAATAAAGTAAAATTCACAAGAATAATTTTTTTCGGAATTTATTGAAAAGTGGTGAAAAATTATTTTGGTCACCTGATGAGAAAGTGAAGTTTGGTAAAAATGTACTTTTAAAGAAACGATTATGAGGTCAAATATTAATGCATTTGGGAAATATGTATACTATAAAATTTCTATTGTTTCACATAATTCCAGATTTTTATAAAATTTTGATTTTTGTTTACAGGGTGAAACCTCCTGAGTCATTAAAAAATAGTTAAAAACATGAAATTGAATTTTATAGACGAAAATATTCTAAAAAGAGCATGAAACGGATGGTTAGAAAGATATGAGGAGTTACGCAGCAGGATAAGATGAATTCAGAAGTGTTGATGGAAAAGCTTGTCTGTGAGAGTCCATTGTAGAGGTAGTTAGACTGAGCTGTCTAAGAAGATGATGTGGTCATATCCTAAGAAAGGAAGAGAATGTTGGTGGTTTAAAAGGGCATGAAATCTCGAAGTGGATTGAACGAGAGAAAGAGGGCGCCCAAAGTTGACCTGGAAAAGTATGGCAGTGAAAGGTTGGACTGAAGCTCGGAGATCATGAAGATAGAAAGCGCTGGAAAATTGGTGTGGCCAATTGGAAAGAATGAGGGTCGTCGACTCCCTGTCAGAGGAAATAAACCGACCTTTTTAAAATAAATAAATGATGATGATGAATATGATGTTTGAATGGTTTATTGATATTTCTGCCAAATAAGAATAAGTCCTAGCTTTATCCTAAAGCAGAAATTGGGGTCAACTGATTTTGGAACAGCCCGGCCAATGCACTGAAATGTATTTTTCTCAAATTCAATTTTAATGAATAAAATCATTCCAACATCACTACTAGGTATATATGACCTGGAAACTAATAATACACTATTTGAAGCCATTTATTTATTTAAAAACACTTATGGAACTGTCCCAGTATGGTGGCTCTCATATATCAAAATATTTTCCTACTTATTAATATCCATTTAGAGTCATGCCAACTAAAAACCATAGCTGACCATATTTCATTTCATTTCAATTATTTTCGGAATTTGTTTTTGGCATATCTTATTGCTATTGTAGAGATTATAAAAACAAACAATAATAGAAAAGTTATTATAGTCATTGTATCATATAGAAAAATCTTGATGAATGAAGCTATACTTCCATTGCTAATTCCTAGGATCTAAGTGAATCGATCTTAAAAGTGAAGAATTTAACCTTTTGTAGACTTCGGAGGGGGTAGTGTAAGTGAAAAATGTATATCACAATTATTGTGGATCTTTTTATTTTCTACCTCGAGATTTCCAACTCCGTTGATGTGTTCTGAGACAAAGTTTTAATATGTGCTAGGGATTATACCTACCTACTACATCCCATTGTCAACCAAGGTCAACACGTTTCACATGCCTACAGTGAGTCTCAAAATTTCCTACGAGGTATATGTACAATTTATGATTGACGCTTACTGTGACCAATTGTTGTAAGTAAACTTTGTGGGGAATTAGGTGACTCACTGTAGAATTTCGACTTTGTTAGCTCCTACAGTTAAAATTTTTATTTATACATAATGAAGCATAATATGTACTGTTGAAGCTAACATTCAGAAATGGTTTTGCTTTTTAAGTTAGCTGAGCAGACAAGATGTATATTATTTTTTGCAGAACTTCTACATCAATTGACAGACCACGATGACGTGGGAATAGATCCTGGTACAGCCATGTCTATCGAGCTAGCTACCTCTGGACACCTGCTGCGCAAAAGGAAACATTTATCCTCCAACAATGATCACACAGGTCCAACTACATTTGATTCTGATGAAGAAGACACTGAAGCTCTTATTGCAGCTGCAAATCAGCCTGTATCCATGGTAACTGGACAAGTCACAGATATCTATCGTAGCCGCCAACAAAAAAGATTTAAGTGATCCATTAAATTGTTTTTTTAAGATATCTGATTTTTCAAAATTTTGTGCATTACTATACATATAATTTACTAGTTTTTAATGTATATGAACATTGTGTGATTTAATCAAAATATATTGACAACAATTATTTTGTTATGTTTGCTAATAATGTCAGTAAAATATCATCTTCAATAAGTAGAAATTGTAAATTTTGGATGAACATATAGAATCCAGTGAGTATTATTTTTGCCATTTTTATAGTAGGAATGTTTTATCACCAAACTGAAATCTGTTTGTATAGATGCATATTTGTTGACTTCTTCCAAGGAACCGCTGAGAATACGATTAATTGAGTGCAATCTTTTTTAAACAATATTGATACATAGATGTAAATGATATTTTTAGCTTAACAAAATTTGAGGGATTTCTAATTTATGTAGGCAATCTATAAAAAACGCGCAGTAAAGTTAGCAATCATTTAGGATTTTATAATAACAATTAGGGAAACACAAAGATGGTAAATTATTGAATCAATTTTCCGATAGTTGGCCTTCTTTTGATGATTAGTTTTTTTTAGCTCAGTAACCGAAACTACAGGTAATTTCTATGCTATCTCATCAGAGTTTTTAGGTTTCTTTTTCCATTTGGTTAAATCAAGTGGGAAAATAGTCCTAATCTACATATATTGTACATGATGTGGCTTTGAAAAACTATTTCAGCAGTTTCATATTCAGGACACATTTTCATTAATTTTGAAATAAACAAAAATATGCTGATTTTGGTAGACACGTATTACACTTTTAGATGTTTTTAGCTGCATCCTAGGTTTAAAAAATTCCTAACGGTTTCGTAGGGTGGCGCCGATTTTATGGAATATCTTCCTGTGTAACCATCAGACACGGGAAATTTGAATTTCCTTGATTTTTATGTGAGGCCAATTTCGAGTCTTGTATAGTAGACATTTTGTATTTTTAAATTACTTGGTTGTGGTACATAATATTCTCTTGAACTCGATGGAAAGAAATGAAATGGTGATCGTGTTGGAATACTTAGCTCACTGTTTGTGTATACACCTTATCAACAGGGAAAACGAAAAACCTGTTACGAATTGACATTTTCATTGTTTGGAATTTGTAGCGTATTAAAGTCTCTGTACTAGCTCTAAGAACGCTTCACCATAAAATTTTAACTATTCAGTAAATCTATAATCTAACAAGAGGAAGTAAAAAAACAATGTTTCTAAAAGAAATGTATGAATTGGTACCTAATTGGTGACAAAGGCGCAAAATAGAACCGAAACAAGATTTTGTATGTGTTTTGTATATTAGATGATATTGTTAAACTTAACTTATGATAAGTAGATTAATACATAAAAGGAGGTATTCATTTAGGTACATATATGATAACACTAATTCAAATTGAAGTCATGGTTTTCACATTCTGTTTTGTTTGACCAATAATATTTAAATGAAACTACTTTCCCAATGAAGTTAGTATATATCCCACTAATTTAGTTTTTTTCCTCTTTATGTATGTTTTGATCTACCTATCTGTTAAGTTAATTTTAACTATATCATCAAATATACATAACACACAATATCTTCTTTCTGTTCTTTTTTTACATTTGGTCATTCATTAAGATACAAATTCATACATTTCTTTTAAAAATATTGTTTTACTTTCTCTTGTGGAGATACATATTTACATACGCTATAGTGCTTAAGTTTTTTTGGATAGTTTACATAAATGACCTAATCCTTTAAAATGCGTTCAATTGATCTAATTTGCTTGATAATATACTGATTATCAGAGGGGTATGATTGTTTATTAGACAAATTAATCAAACTAAAATTACATGAAGATGAGTTTCCATACATGATTAATATTCTAATTTCGGTCAAGTATGTATATAGATACATATCTTTGTCATGATTTAATTTATCCTAGTTTTGAACAATTTGGAATCATAATTAAAATTCACTTTGGGTCTCTACATTTTTCCCAAAAAAGTGCAAGTTTGATCATCCCTGATTAATTACCTACCAAACTATGTAATTTTAGAAAAATCGGAGCCGACAAAACGAAATTCTAAAAACGTTTCCAATGAGTTATTGGTTAGAACCTGTTTTGTAGTTTTCAAAAAGTTTCAAAAATAATAAGAAAGAAAGAGACGACCTGTATTTGTCAACAATATTTCATAAAAATTGTTTCTATCTAAATAGGTGATGTAGTGTTTGAGATATGACCTTCAAAAGACTTTTGTGTCCCACAAATTAACCTCTGTTGCAACTAATAGGAACCATCGGAGTAAGAAATTACCCGATATTTAAAAGGAAATTCTAATTTTGGTTAGAACCAAAGGCTATAGAATATTCTGACCTAAGTTTGGATATGTTTCTATGTGGACTACTTTATTTTCTGATTCTAGTTTTCCCGTTCTTAATGTAAAAAATTCAGTCGTATTTCGTTATACAATGTCAATTTCTTCATCAAAATCACTTTGTATATTGTTATGTTCAGTTACCTATTATTTGGCTTTTATAAGGGATTGTGTATTTTGCAGATAGTTGTGTTTTATAATAAAAGCATTGATGTATTTTTCAAGATGAATTTAATGTACTTAGTAGGTCGTCCCCGAGGACTACGTGAATACGTAGTCCTCGGTCGTCCCATAATTATTTTCACCCCCATCCAAAAATCTTAAGGAAAAATACAAACAGTATATTTATACATTAATAAAATTAACAAGCATTGAAATTTACTAGATACAATTTACAGCTTAAAATTACAAGTAATCACCACCGTTTCTAAATATCAATTGCAGGTCCTTGATGAGCTTGTTATATTGGTGATTAAGTTGACCTTCTGTGCATAATCTCATTTGTTTCTGAACATATTCTTTCAGTTCATGGCTACTTCTAAATCGGATATGCTTGATGGCTACTTCGAGCATTGAAAATATATATCGATCACACAAATTCATATCTGGATTGTATGCTGATTGGGGTAGAATGGTGATGCCCTTTCGTTCAAAGAATCAGTTGTCTGTCTGACTGCATGAGGGTGAGCATTGTCATGCATGATTACTGATTCTTTGGCAACAAGAAGATGACTTCTTTGACCATTGTACTAGACTTGGCTTACAAACTCACAATATCATTGGCCTTCCTCCAGAACAGCAACACTGTGCTTCGTATCAAAAGAAATAACCACCATGATCATTGTCATTTTGTCACTCATTATCCATTCTTCAATTTCTTATAAATGTCAGTTTATACATAAACTGAGAGGAGAAATGGGAGTAATGCAAATGACATTTATAAGAAATTGAAGAATGGATAATGAGTGACAAAAATTATAAACGGGTGTCCAACTAGACCCCGAAAGAGACTTTGACCTCCTGTCCCTTTTATTGGACTAAATAAATTATAATTAGTATTAGTTAAATAAACTTTAAACAATTTGAATAAAACTAAATGTAAATATTACTCTTTAGATTTTATGTTGTTTAGAGTCTTCAATGTATGAATATGTAATAAGTAGATTTAATGTTAGTCACCATGATCGTGGATAATATAATATAAAATAAAATGGACAAAAGATAAAAAATATAATGTTAAATAGATATTTCGCCAAAGGCTTTATCA
>JAUYWI010068087.1:0-16239 GCA_034780595.1 Parotoplana pacifica
TTTAAAAAATAGGCGTCAAAAATTTTAGTGGGTCGTTCGACCCAATGACCCCCCCCCTGCGGGTGCGCATGTAACAGTATCAAAAATATATTGTTTAATTATGGAAGATATCCAAAAATTTAGTATTTTTTAATCATTGAAATTCATTCAACGAATAGTGATTAGTTTTATTCATCGAGATTCTTGATGGATAGTGATCAGTTTTATTCATCAAGATTCTCGACAAATAGTAATCAGTTTTATTCATTGAGATTCTCTATGAATAGTGATGACTATGTTGAAATACTTAATAAATAGTTATACCACTGCTCTTAATGAGATATGTACACCATCTATCCCAATAAGATGATGTATTAGTTCACTTTAAAATTTCTTGTTTGCAAAATGTTGAATAAGGAATTCCTATATTGATGGATTGATAAATGGAGGAACCATTACATGTCCAGCATGAAATTTAGATTTATCAGTAAATGATTTCTGGCTATGTATGGGGATACTTGTATAAGAAAATCTATGAAGCACTCAGGGCACAGTTAGCCATAAGAGTAGAATATATGTTATCAAATCTAGACCAAAAATTGCTTCATTAACTTTATAAAATTTTGGGAAATATTTTGAGTGATTAGAAATTTATGAAACTAGTTCAGTAGCATAGAAAATGATCAATACATTGTATTTATATTACTATACATAAAATGTCATTGTTAGTTATCTATGGTCAAAATTTGAATGTCTGGTCTACACCTTCAGTGCCAGAACACAGAAAAAGAGATAGTTAGACGGCTAAACTCCTCATCTAAGTCGGACTTTAAGCTAATATATGCTATCAGACAAAAATTACTTTTATTAGCATTTGAAATAAACCATTTTGTAGAATTCAACAAGTGGTGACTATAAGCCATTACGATAGGAGAATTTGAAAGCACAACAATGAACAAAATTAATTTAGGCAACATTACAAAACTGAAACTGAAAAACTTAATTTTAAAAGATTTTTAAACTATCTAATTATATCAGAAAAGAAAAACAAGCTATAAAATAATATTTGGTAATATTTGGTAATAAATCAGTTTTAGCTTGTGATATGCATAACAGAATATTTATTGAATGTCAGTCAAATTTTGTAATCAATTTAATAATATATAATAACAAAACTATATATACGAATGTTTTCTTTTCATGGATACCATCCTAAAAACCTTAAATAAATTTTAGACAATTTAACCAAAGAATATTCTTTAAGTTTAACTATCTAAATTGATTGAAGGCTGTAATAAAAACCAATTTTCTTAATTTTTATTAGGTATACAAGTACATTGGAAAGATTCATTCTTAGAAAAAAAAATTTGAAAAAATCATTATGGGGACGAGCTAATATTGGCTGATAATGGCATTAGGTTCAAAACATTAAATAATGTCCAATTTTCTTTTTTTAAGGTACCTGTGTACCAACAAAATGTATATTTCATCATTTTTTTACAAAAAGTAAAAACATTTTTCCGATCACCCACAGAAAAAGTTCCAAAATCTGAATAGCTTTAAGTTTCCGAGTTATGACCTTCGAAATACAAATCCGCCCCAATTCATAGATAGTTTATAGATAATTTAGTACAGACTAGTATAATTTGATAAATGGGGAGCACGAGTATTCACTTTGATCCTCGATAACAGTCGGACCTACATTATTCATAAAATCTAGATTTTATGAATATAATAGGGGCGACAGTTATCGATTTTTCACATTTAATTCAGATATGAATGCCATTTTTAGAAATATAATATATCTTGTTAGTGGTAATAGAAGAAATAAATTTTTATAAGCCATACTTAAATATATTTAATATCATCTCCGTACATGATACATACACCCATATGAATAGTAGAGAAATTTCTGAATTTGAGAAAAATCTCACATCTCCATGACGATATCATTAATACGAGCTGAGATTTTTCTCATTTTGAGATATTCCTTAACTTTATTCATATGAATAATATAATTTAAAAGTCCTATACATCATTGTCATTTGTACATCACTTATAAAAAATTAAATTAATCCAAATTTATGAAGGATTGTTTTTATGTCAGCATAGATATTTAATGGATGCACCATACCATTCCCAGTTAGGTAGATCAAAGATGTTTCATTATGGTCAAGATAGTTCACAGTAATATAGAATGGCAATTGATTACTCAAAAGGTATGGATATGGAGGCGTCTAGTATGTGATGTGATTGCTCGTTTTATTTTAACTTTCTTTATTCATAACTATTTTCTACTGCTAGGTAGTAGCATAAATATTTACTTGTACAACATAAATTTTTGTTTTTTTAATGAACGGTAATCATTTTGTTTGTTTAGTTGCCTTGCAAACACAGCAATGCTTCTTTTTCAAATGACATTGTTTTGGAAGGTAACAACAACTCTTTGTTTTCAAATGACAATGATTAGCTTTGTGAACTGGGTGTTACTTCGCATGATTGTATATGCTATGCTGATGATTTAATTGCAACAATTCCAATACATAATAATCTTTTCACCAGAAAACGAGACTGTCCAGATATTCAGGACGCTTCAGTTCCAACTTCTAAGCTAGCTAAAATTGATCCACCAAGAAAAGAATGAGATCGTTCTGACTTTTTTCAGTCAAGCTGGCTAAATTTTTTTATCTTGAGCCACCATATCTTCATAAAACAGTGGATTCTTGATCACCCAAGTTGCAAAAAATGGATAGAAATCACATCAGATTATGAATTACCTGAAAATACGAAATTCAGATCCAGTATATGCGTACATATTATGCGAAATACATGGATCTGAAATAAAACCACAAATAACAGAATGGACTAAGTTGAGCAATAATAAAAAGACTGAATTAAAAAAATTATGAGAAGATATTGGAGTATAAGGTCAGGAAAATACAAAAAATCAGCACAGTATCAACAAAACATCAACATTTAATTGCTAGGCTTTTGGATGTGGAAAAGCAAAAATATTGTACTTCAATGGCTATGACTGTTAATGAATTAACTAAAGTTCAGGAAGAAGAAATTGCAGGTGGGAAATACAGAGTAACAGCCAACATGCTAGTGTTTATACTGAAGCAATGATGAATATTCCCTTTTGTTCACATCCCAAATTACTTGAATATTGGCCTTCCAGTTTTACCAATGAGCTTCTTCAGCAAAGTTTTTTGGCTACTAAAACCTTGCCATGAACAGAATATGTAATTGCATATATTATATGGACCATACTAATCATTCCAATTTCTTCTTCAGGTGCAGAAAGGAGATTTTCAGTTTTGAAGCACATTAAGTATGATAGGTGATCACTCTCTGGTGTAACAATTAATTGATGCTCTAATAGGGCTAAGAATAAATGCTACCCCCATTTTCCTTCTTTCCTCCCCTCTTTTTTGCTACCCACTCCACCTTTCTTGCTACCCTCTCACCCTTTTTTGCTACCCCCTTTTCCTTCTTTCGCCCATCCCCCCTTTTCTTCCTTGAACCCTCTTTTTGAATTGCTCAGGTATGTTCAGAAAGAACCACACACAAGCTAGATACTTTTCACAATGCATAAATTTTCATTATATATTCGTACCAGTCAATATAGGTTATAAAAACAATAGGTATATAATTAGGTATAAAATGTCAATTTATTAGGTAGAACAACAAACTACAGTTATAATATGGTCCAAAAAATGTTGATTTTATTTACAAAATCAATGGAGCATATAAATAAAAACAATTTTACCAAACTATTTAAACACTGGACAGTTGCAAACAAGGTGTTATAGATTAAAACAAAATAAAAATTATGAGATATGTCAGTAGATGGCATGATTTTTAGCCCTTTGCTACTGAACAAAATATTGTAATTTTCGTACATGCTGCAAGGTCTACGATAGGAATTCTAGTAAAACATTGAAAATGGGTACAAATAAAATAAAATTTACCACAGAATCAATGTTTTGAAATCTTTCAGATTTATGAGTCTTAGCCAGATAAATATCAATGGTCCATCAAATTTAAACGAACCAAACTGTAATGTATAAAGACAACTTGATTTTTGAAATATATACATAATAATAACAACAAGTAATAAAAAAAAATCATTCAATAGATGATATACCTAACTAATTTAAATTTTCATTTATAATTTGTAATTCTATCACAAGAAGAGATCGCATATTTTTTCACTGATCTGAAGAAACTTGTGTACCCACCTTTTATCTAGGTCATACTACATTGAGGCAAATGAGGCATTTGTCTCAGTTAATCTTCCTGATTCAAAATACATATTTTTATGCCACCTAAGATTCAGCAATTGGGAAAATTAAAACCGCAATTTTTGGCAAATATGTTTTCAGAGGGCATGATTTAATACACTATTTTTCAATATTTTCCAAGAAAGAATCCCTAGACCGGGTCTGAGTGATCCCAATTGCTTTTTTCCAATTATTTGACTCTGGCGACTGCCTAGATTAATTATAACATAGTTTTTTTAAATATATATCTCTAAAATTTACTTTGACACCTTTTTAAATATTTACTGCCCCCCCTCTGTGAAAAATGTCTAGGTATGGCTCTGTATAGATTCCCATGATTATACATAGGGTAATGCAGAAGTTGCTCCCCAAAGAGATATATAAAAAATCTGCTATTATAAGATAATGGGGGTAATTTTTCGGGGATGTATGCAATCTATAAATGATATATATAATATATATATATATATATAATGAGATATTTTGTTGGTGTAGAAAGATAGTAAATATTATAAAAAAACGTATTAACAATGCAGGTTTTCTACGGGTTATCACAAAAGGATTAATGTAAACTTTATATAATAGTTGTGGAAGTTGTTGACAGTTGGAAAATTTATAAAAATATATGAAATACATCAAAGATGAAATCTTATAATTACAGGTTAGATGTTATTAAGTAATACATTATATTTTAAAACATCTTCAGTTTTGTGTGATTTCTGTAGATAACACGATCATTTCAATTGTTTTAAAAGCAATGTTTATTCTTTGTTATACTATGTAAACTACAAATGTGTCTGCTCATTTGTTATATTTCCTATGATGCATGAATTATGTTTTTATATATCCTTTTTGGAACACCCTGTAAAACAACAGTAATTACTAAATATATAACATTAAAACAAATATAATAATTACAATAAATGCCGAGTAACTTGTATATACAAATCAAAGGATTATATCATTTAAATATGCATTGAAATAATCAACAAGATAATATAATTTTATTAAAGCATGATGTAGGCAAGCAATTAGTGTACTAAGTTACAATTGCATGTATACAATTTTTTTAGTTGATTTGTGAATACTCCAACAAATTTCTACAACTAGTGTAAATTGGATGCAGCAGCTACATAGATCAAGGATCTGCTTACTAAGTTGTACTATGTATTTTTATTAACAAATTTCCTTATTATGTTGTACAACAAAGTTGCTCGTGTAAATGTGACTTTAAAATTAATATTAGAACCACAATCGATCATACAGTTTTAGTATTAATCATGATTTGGATTTAGTGACCCTGAAAAGGGCCAGTTTCAAGTTTTCAAAGTGGACTGGGATGTCCTCTCGACTCAATGACCTCCTTGCATCATCTTGGCATCGACTCAATCAGATTGGAGATGAAATTCTCAGAAAGTTGTGTATGATGTTAGAGGCTGCCTCCATGAGTTGGTTGAATCCGTGAATCTGTCTACTGTCCAATTCGCTCTTCAGATGCTCACAGACGTTTTCCATGGGGTTCAAGTCTGGACTGCAAGCTGGCCAAGGCAAAATCTGGATGCCATACTGTTTGAACCGTACCATGGTAGTCCTTGCTATGTAGGGGGCGGCATTGTCATTCAATAAAACATCCCACCACTGGCAGTTGAGCCTTTTCTCAGTAATGCAAGAAATACAGATTTCAATCAGCACTGTCATTTCCGAAATAGACGTGTTGTAGGCCGAGTACGTGACATCGTTCAGCCTAGATTGCAAGGAGGCAGTAGCATAATGGTATGGGGCGCATAAATGCAAAACAATCTTTTATTTTAACAGAAAATCGAAAAAATAGTCTATTACGGTTTATAAAGACCAGCACTGTACCTTGATTTTCAATTTACTATTACCTTGTTGATGCATGCATTTAAAATTTTTGAGATGGACCTCTATTGGACTAATACATAGCAAAAAATCTAAGTTTTATGTAAAAAATGGTTGAAATACATCTTAGATATACAATTTCTACATCTGTTCCAGCCATCTTCCAACTTAATAACGTATCCTCGGATATGGCTAATTAGGCAGTGATTAAAAAATATATATTGTATTTACACAATCATTTTGAACAATTTTGTCTAACAGGGCAAGAAAATAATATTTGAATCAAAAATTCTACACGAAAACTGGCTCTCGATATCTTACGTTTGTAAATATTAACAGACACATTTTCTAACAAAGGCTTGTCAGATTTTTAAATTATATTTTTTGCATGTTTGTCTGCAGTACAGATTTTATTCCGTTGACCGATGGGGGAATAAAAGTACCCCTCTAGACATATCATAAAAATAACTTAAAAACGGTTCAACCTATTTGGATGAAATTTGGACTCACCACACCAAATTTTGTGTATCTTTTCACATCAAAATTATGTTGATCTGATGTCCCTGAGGTTTCGTGACGGCACTCTGAAAAATCAGTTGACATATTTTTGCAAAATACACTTTTTACGAAAATCAACTGTGAAGTCGTCAAATAATCACCAAATATTAATGTTTGGAAGATATATTGCAAATCCATTATAGTTATTCTGGGTTTTTAAATATATCGATTTTTATGACTTAGAACAAATTTTGAAAACCAATGAAAATCGACTTATCTGTAACTTTTTTCTAGGAAGTATATTCAAAATCACTTTTGTGCGTTGTCATATCCTATAGCTACCCTGAAAATTTAATAAAATATTATGATCCTTTGTCATCCAATCTGGTGGTCCTATATTAAAAATCATATATAATTAGGGAGGGGAAAAAGCAGAATTTAATTTGATAAAAAGTGAATATTTATTAGAATGCCTTCAAATTTGGCACACATTCATTTTCTGCTATGTTAGTGTGTCCATGTCAAATGTAATGGTTTAGTCAAAATCCCAATTTGAGGTCCACTTAATTTGGGATTGGATCCTGCCGATGTAGTATAATTTCTTTTTCAAATTCAATTCTAGTAAATAAATATTCCTAAACCAATAGAAACAACCGAGAAACTAAATATGTCATTTAAATCATTTATTTTAATGAAGCTGCCCCAGTATGTTGGGACTTATATACCATCAACCATAATAATGAGACATCCAATTTGTCAATTGGATTTTAGAGCCATTTAATTGATTTTAATTATCGATGTGTTGCTAAAAAAATCAATAATTTCTATAACAAAAATTTATGGAATTACTGGTTTCCTAGCACACATCAAATTTGAAGCCAATCGGACAAATTTTAGTTTTTGGACCTAATGGCGTCATCGGTTGCTTTATCGATTAATCTTTCCTAAGTATCTGTTTACCAAATTTCAGCCCAATCTATACATGGCAAGTATGATTTTAAGGGAGCAGTCCCCCCCTCGGTCAACCGCATATACAACACAACACCCGGTCAATAAAAGGTTACTGTATCAATTTTACACAATAAACAATCAATTTCCTGTCTTCGCATAGAAGCAGCTTCGATTGTAAGGTTATAGCCTAACAAATTAAGCAACCAGCGGAACTAGAGATTGTTAATATGCTTTGCAAAATAGATGGCACTTTTTCCTGTGATTTCAATTTCCCAAGTTTAGCTAACAAGCCTAAGATTTAGGCAGTAATCGGTTGGTCTTGCATTGATTTTTAATTTCAAAATAACATACGATGTCTATTGTCCACATATACTAACAACACATCCATTATGGGCCATAATGCTTTATTTACTTTTACTTGTATTGAACATTTTCATAGTTAAAATTGTTGTTCATAAAATAAATATTTTTTTGCAGTTTTTTTTACTTTCCAGTAAAGTTACTGTAAATAGACTTGCATTTTTACATAGATTTGTGTTTTGAGGTAAAACTCTCATTGGCGATTAAAAATACAGCTTCAGAATTCTATAAAATCATACGAAAAAATAAAAGTGTAATCTATTTTTCAAAGCAGTGTACATAATATGTATGATTTTTTACATGAATATTCATAAAAATATCTGTGGTGGTATAATCAAAATTTCGTATTATAAAAAAGATACCATGGGTCAATATATAAACCTCTATAGTTCTTCTATACATGGGCGTGTTTTTCTACATATTGTCCTCCTGTCTGAAAAGTCTGCATGCATGGATTCTTAATCACGTTATGAAAACCGTGAGTGACAAATCCCTTTCGTGTGCCAAAAATTGTTTTACATCATTTTTGTACGTAATCGATTTGTTTAACTATTCTATTTACTGGTTTGTTACTATTGTTAGTAATAAAATAAAAATTTCATTCCATGCACGCAGATATTTCAGAGACAGAGTAATTGTTATAAAAAATTATATATTACATAAACATACAGATTCTATTATCATCACAGTATCAGTGTTATTATTTTCTTTTAAATCAATGAGGTCCAAATATAATATAAATCAATCATAATAAAATTTAAAATAATAAAAAATCTGAACCGTATTCACTAATATAAAGAAAAGATTTCAATTAATAACTAACCATCCTGGTTGTAATATATAAAAACTTATTATCTTATTCTGGAAATAAAAATGTCAAATCCATGGTTTTTTTCTTAAGTACGGTAGACTTTACAGTTGATGGTTTCCACTAAAATACTCTGCTATTGCAATGCAATTTATTTTACTCAAAGGAATATTATTTAGCTATCTACAAAATGCACATAAAATCATCTACATACAAAATTTTATTATGATTGTATATAGGACGTAGAATACGAGTTAAATTAATCACTCTCATCTAGGCCATTACTATTGAGGTAATAGTCAGTTGGCAAAGAATCATCACCATTTTGTTCAAATGTTAATTCTGGTAGTGAAGAAACTTTGTGTGACATAGAATCTCCATTCATTGTAACAGAAGATGAATCACCCAAATCATTGATTAAGTGTTCATCCTCTTCTGGGTCATCTAGTTTTTCCGACGTGTCAAAATTATCACCAGAACTTCCATTCATAAGTGACCCGGGTGGGCTGACAAACGATGAGGAATCTGCCTGATATTTCTCACTACTATTTCCAGGGCGTTGTGGAGACGGTGGCAAACTGTCCTTAAGACAAACCTCAGGTCCGCCTCCATAAATATCGTGTAGAAATAGCCAAGTTTCTCTAGACATCTGAGCAGATTCACAATTTGTGCGTAAGTATGCCTGGCCAGCACGGTTAACTCCCAGGATTTCTGAATTATCTATGGCCCCTGGAGGTTCTACAATACAAAAGTCGTATGGTGTAAATTATTACCAAAGTATATGTGTATAATCAAAAACAGTACAAAATGTCAAACTATGTCTAAGCTATTAGAGTAACTAATAATCAATTGTTAAATAAAACAAATGCTAAGTTTCAAAACACTCGTAGTAGAATTCAACATGTTTGTTAAGTGAGTTGCTAGTATCCTACATCAGCAATATGTACCCGACTCAACCTGCTGCTGTGTTACATACCGCTTTATTGAGATGCGGACGTAGTCATAACGTAATTACCGCTGATTACCAACTACCTAAAATTATACCTACCTGATTCTTTTCCTCTAGCAAAATCCTCCCATTCCTTGAACCAGTGGAGGCTGATGGCGCATATGCTTGGAGGATCAACACAGTGACGAAAATTTTCATGTAACTGAACAACAGTATTAAGTTCATATGACTGACGTGCTTTCAATTTGGTCTCCAGTTCCTGGCAAATTGCACAAGGTGATAGATGAGTGACGGCTGGACCTCCACCAAATCTAAAAAAAGTTAATTAATGAAACTGAACTTTATGCCTCTTGATAAAGGAGTGTACAACCCCCCCCCCTCCCCTAGAATATCATACTTCCCTGGATGGATTGGGCTAAAATTTGGTACATAAGTACTTTGGAATGTTTTAAGGGTAGACGATTTCTTTTAAATCGATAATGGGGCGGAGTCAGGACCAGTGACACCAGAGGGCCAAAAATTAACATTTGTCCGATTGACTTCAAATTTGCAGTGTTTAGGTCCATTAGACATTCAGTAATGCAATTCCACAATTGTTTTTGAAAACAATATTGATATTTTGCAAAAAATCACTAAAATGGCTCTAAAATCTAAATCAAACATCCTTACTTTTACTCTGTTAATTTGTTGTTCAGCCGTTGGCATGGCGCCAAAGATGCAGATCGTCTTTCTGCCTCCATATCTCTTGATTTTGCACTTTTCCTTTCCATGTAACACTGTATTTGACTATTAGAGGATCTTCCCATCTAATAATTGGTCTGCTTTACTTTTGTTCGAGCCATAAGAGCACCAGTGCGTCGCTTTTGAAGTCCATCGGTTGTCTATCATTCTGGCAACATAGCTTGCCCATCTTTTCTTATTGATATAAAGTTGAGTAATGACATCTTGCTCTTCGCTTTTTGCGCGTATTTCGGTGGCTGTAATGTAGTCTCTTTTTAAGATGTTGGTCATCCTTCTTTCCATGGCACGCTGGGTGATAATAAGTTTTTTCTCTTGTTATTAGGTGGTGTTCCAGGTTTCTGATGCATAAAGGAATGCAGGAAGAATATTGGTTCGGCTTTGGTCTTTGGGTTGACATTTTTGTCGGTGATGATGGATTCGATTTTCTGGAAGGCCATCCAGCTGCTTCAGATTCTGCAGTTTATTTCTCGGTTTAGGTCTCCGTTGGGTTTAACTGTGTGTCCCAGATATTTTATAAGCCTACTTTTCTGATCTCGTCTCCTTGTCGTACTCATTGTATGTCCATCTCTATATGAGTTCAAAATATTGATTGTTGTTTTTGAGTGTGTTGATGTCTTGTAAGATTTTAATAAATTGATGCCTTGATCTTTTAAGGCTTGGAGGATGGTATTATGATCAACAGAATCAAACACATTTTCGAAGTCGATGAAGAGGAGATAGAGAGGGATGTTGTATTCATTGTGTTTCTGGATAATTTGTCTAACAGCGTGAATATGATCGATTGTTGAGTAACCTCTTCTGAAACCTGATTGTTCCTTTCCGCACTAGGAACCTAAAATAGGTTTGATGCGATTTAGCAAAATTCTGGTGAGAATTTTGTAGATAATAGAGAGGAGACATATAGGTCTGTAGTTTCTAATATCCTCCACTTAACATTTTTGAAAATTAAGACAGTCTTACGAGCTTTTTTATTGTGTTTGGAATTTTTCCCTCTTTGATGTAACAATTGAAAAGGCTTGTAAGAAGCCTTTGAATGGTTTCCAGAACCAGCTTGAGATCATTAGAGGTGACGTTGTCTGTGTCTGGGGGAAGTCAGGTAGGTTTGCTTTATAGCTTCTCTGTTGTTAAAAGGGTTGGGATGTTTGTATCTTCCAGATTAGGTTGTTGGATGTTAACTGTGGAAAGTTTCAATATTATATTAACAAGTTTGTTAATCATCTGAATCACTTTTGAGCTTGAAAACAATAAATCTTTACCTTTTTTGGATATCCTTGTTAGTCATGAATTTTCTACTTACTCTAACATCCAACTTAAGTTAAACTCTGTTGCTCCTTTATTTTGGATAGTTTCTTGTTTGGTTAAGAGAGCTCTTAATATTTGTTCCTCCTAGTCTTTGTTTCACTTACAAAAATTAAAAACTTAAACCTATTTTTTTCATATGAATTCTTATCAATCTAATTTTTTTGATTTTGTGGTGAATAAATCCTCGACAGATATTTTGTAATTCAACTTCTCCTGAATCTGATACTTTCTTCTTATGTCTTCCTTTTCTTTGGCAGCCAAGCTTCGTCTCATTGATCGGGACTGCAACCGTAAGATTCAAATTGCTTACAGGACTATAAAGGTCGGTGGTTATTTTCAGGATGCTACTCCACTTAACCTCAAGGCCATGGTGATTTATAAGTTTCAATGTCCTGGAGACCAGGATTTGACCTACATAGCTCGAACAACAAGAAAAAGATTTCGGCTATCCATGACCATCTGTTGAACTGTAATATGTGTCCTGCCAATCTGATTTCATGTTTCAAAGTTTTGGACAGCGCTACCTGTGACTTTGGTTTAGCCATCAAAGAAGTCGTGCTGATTAAACATTTCACTTCAAAATTAAATACTGCATTAGGCAATCAGGGTGCATCATTTTACTGTCAATTGTTCAATTAATTTGTTTATGTAATTTTATTATAAATAATTGTCTGCCTTTTTTAAAAAACTTTTCGTGTAATTGTCAAATGTGATAATGTCAAATGTTGCCTAGCTTTTTGGTTTTTACTTTTTTCTTCAGAATTAAAGAATTTACTTTGCCCACTTTTTTCATTAATAAAACATATTTTCTTAATCATCAAAAATGTTCTATTATTATAAATTTACTATGGTTTATGATATTTGGCTAGATATGATTTACATATTGCCATAAAAGACAAAAATGGGGCATTGTCTTCTCCAGGGGGGAAGAGTAGAATGAATCTTCAAAACTTCTTTTGAAATTTACTAATCCACAAATTCATAGTTCCAGTATGGTGCCTCCTATAGATATGCAGCCAGAAAAGTAAGGCATCTTATTTTCAAATTGTCTCTTAATTCCAATATTAAATTTTATTTTATATTATACTGCGGGAGCACCTCCTCTTTATACGGATTTGTTATTATTGAGGTACACACCAAAATTTGAAGTCAATCAGAGTTTAATTTTTTGAATCTATGATGACATTTTTACAATTTTGGCCCAACCACATTTTTTAAGAGGGCCGTCACGTAGTTTGCTTCATAAATCAAAGTATGGCAAGTATTGATTAGTTTTATAAAATGTGGATAGGTAGTACATATAAACTATGCCACTAAGTTTATTTTGTTAACCAAATTGTGTCACATATTGATTACAATTTTATAAAAAGCTGCATCTAAACTTCACAGGTTCATACACAGATATTATTATGGTACGTACAAGCCATACAAATACTTCCAAACTTCTGCTGACACTTCCATAGCAAGTTCTTCACGTAAATGAGCCTTGTCAGGTTGAACATAGCCATGCTCACATAAAAAGTCTTCATTGGTAACAAGACCAGGCTCAGCACACGTATTAAAACGAACAATCCAAGGTTTACTAACAAAAAAGTTCAGTAATGAATCATCCTGGAATAGAAAAACAAGAGAGATACATTTATTTTTAGAACAGATCAAATATAGAACTTTTAATGCTTGAGTAATGTTGTTTGTTTTGTTGTAAAACTTTCATAGTAAATTGAGTCAAACTTGAGGGGTTCAGATAAAAATATTGTAATATAGATTAATTTATTCTCCAACATTCAACGAGAATTTATGAACTTACTTCAGAATTAATTATCAAATCATTTGCACGTTGACGAATTGATATCATAGCATCGTCCTTTTTGCTATAAAAAATAAGTTTGTGAGAATTAATTATATTATTTTATATAATTGACGCATATACTACATATAATAATTCATTATTAACTTCTATTGTACTTTTTCTCACGCAAACATTCAGTGAAACCAGTTAAACTCAGAAACCATAACACCAGGAAAACAAAATTAGGAACAGAATATAAAAAAACTTTCATAGTGTGTGAAATGGGGTCGCAAAACCTGATTTTTTAAGTATTTTTGAATTTAAACTGAAGTCTACTCTAAAAAATTTCATATTAACAATGAAGCATCAAATCTGCTATCCAGTGATACCAACAAAAAAACAATTTGCACCGAAATCGTTCGGAAAGCCTACAGCCTTCTCAACAGTCATTTTGGACATGGGAAACAAGGGTCAATCTACACTTTTAAGGGGGTGTAGGGGCGTAATTGATAAAACATATTTACGAGGTGGTTACTAGGGATATCAAACAACTCACTTGGTATTTCAACATGAATCCGATTTAGATTATAAAATATTCACCTGCCTAGTTTAGATGAAGTTGATAACGTTCTCCTTCAATCCTATGAAGGTCACCAAGGTATATTGTGACTTAATTAATTTTAAATGGTATGAAATCGAATTTCAGTATAAATACTGAAAATAATAATAATAATTATGTAACTAAGTTTCTTTTTAAATTTTGTTTTTCAATTTAAAAAGAAATAACTACAAAATTACTTTCCTAAATTAAACATTCGGAACTCAAACCTACCGATAAAAAAGGATGTATGCTTCACAGTTTATCACTGTGTGGACATCTACTTCTGTAACTTCTTCATCATCAAATTCATACCAAGCTTGATTGTAGGCATAAGCCGTATAATGACCGCCACCAGCCGTTCCACGATGACACACCACGCCAATAAGATCATATGTGGAGACACGATCCTAAATAGAATTGTATGATTTTAAATATATCGACATAGAAACACAATCACCCATGTTATAACACCAATAACCTAAAAGGTCACAGCAAACACAGACATTGTGAAAAACGTTCAATTATGACTCCCAGAGCACGAAAAAACACTAAAACACCCAAGAACAAAAGTTAATGGACACATTTTCGACATATTTTTATGACCCTGTTCTTTTTGTGCATTTATTGTTAATTGTATGTTCAGTCCACGATTTTTTTTACAAAAAGCAATGTGAAAATCAAGATTGTATTGATGTGTGTAGGGAAATAAAGACAGTTATTTCGGTAGGTTATGCTATTCTTAAAACTTATTCAGAGGAACCAAAAATAAAATGTAGAAAATTTATATACTTACTTGACAATCTTTATGAAGATAAGGAGACATGTCAAGACTTTCAATGGGAAAAGAAACATAACTAGCAATTTTTGAAGAAAAGCTGAAATTATGCCGAAAGCGTTTCAAATGAATACATAATACCTCTGGTAACTGTAATAGCCGCGAACTCTTTAGACCATTGCGTAATCTAAAAATGAAAACATACAAACAAATACCTACATGATATAAGCACTCAAAAGTGAAATAAGGTTTATTAACAGATATCTAGCAAAAGGTAGTTACATAAAATAAGGATGAAACAAATTATTAATGTGTTATAATAGTACAGTTATTCAGAAACTACAAACTATATATTTATTAGATACTTCTGCAACAATGGGTGTACTATTGGATATTCATAATTTATTCTATGATTTTTATATTTGATTACTGCTAATATTAAAGCACACTCTTTCGGGTGCTTCCAACTGCACATAAATAATCCAGGAAAATATTAATTAGAAATTTATGAAACAATATACTGTTACATCACATACATAATATGTTTCAGCAGTACAGTAAGATTATTTTATCTTTGTTACACAAGGTCAATTAAAGTGACACAATGCTCTATATACTCGTATCATATTTAAAAAAACATTTATTATTTACTACGCAGATATTCATGTATACTAAATATTTACTTTTTGCACTTTTCACAGCTGTACATATTGTCTCCTTTCAGTTCGTCTTCCGAAAAGAAAGCTGCCAAACAATCTTGTAAAGTGATAGTTGGACCCACAAACCAACTAAAATAAACAGAACATGTTTAAATTAAATACACGTAGTTAAATATTATTTTAACTACATTCATTTAAATAAACTGAGCGTGAATTTGAACACTAGGTTTTAACCAATGAATTTTTGATTTCATTTATAGATTGGTTAAAACCAAGCGTTCAAGTTGAAGTTGGGAGTTTATGAAAAGGACCCGGCAATAATTTAGCTTTTAGTATAGAAAAAAATGAACCTTGTCTAGTTCACATTATATTTGGTGTGTAGGCCCACTAGACACATTGTAACAAATTCATAAATATTTTGCCTCCCAAAAAAATGTTTTGTAAAAATATTTATGAATTTGTGCTATTAAGTGTCCTAGTGAACCTACACACCAAATTTGAAATCAATTGGACCAACTTTATTTTTTAGACCTGATGATGTCATCGGCCGCTAGCTCGCCTCCATATTGATTTTTCAAAAAGATCTGTTGATGAATATTACCAAATTTTAGCCAAAACTATCAATGGGAAGTATTCATTAAAAAGTGTCATCTTTAGCGACGTGATCAACTGAACCCCCCC
>JAUYWI010068088.1:0-14753 GCA_034780595.1 Parotoplana pacifica
TCCGCAAAATAGTCCAGTGGGAAATCATGGGGAAGAAGAAAAGGGGAAGACAACAGAAGACCTGGATGCAGCAGATAGGAAAAGACATGAAAGAAATGGAACTCACCAGTGAGATGGCAACTGAGAGAGACGTGGCGAATGAAGACAAGACCGACCCTGCCGAAATAGTGGGACAAGGTCTTCAAGGTAAACATGGATGAAATATTAAAATAGAAATTATTTTATCAAAAATTGACAAAATCATAGTCAAATTACTAGAAAAAATGTGGCTAATTCTGTGATTCGTCCCAAAAACTATAGGTAATAAAAGTCAATAATTAAGAAGTGAAACTGTTGGCCAAATTTGTCCATCCTCTGTCACGATTTATCTTAGGGTTCTATTTCCTTATCCAGGTAGTTTCTTTTATCATAAGGATTGCTGAGTCGTCGTCCGTATTATTGAGTACTATTTGTTCATCAAAAGGTTTAGATGGAATAGTTTAGGAACTATTGTCATGCATCCACTTTATCCTTTCTGTAGCAATTCTAAAATGATTGAAGCAAAGAATTCAATAGATTTATAGGCGGTGGTGATACAGCCGCGTCATGTATAATATACGAAATACATGGTTTAGACCATAGAGTAATTATTATATTTATTACTCTATGGTTTAGACCATTGACGTTTAAATCAACTTATAATGATGTCAATAAAAAAATGATTCAAAAACAAGTTAATGAAAATGTAATCTCAAATTTGATTAAAGGTGAAAATTTTATAAATGAATTTAAATAGAATTCTTTATGGATTATCTATCTAATAGGTTGTTCCGGAAGTAATTTAGTTTTATCATCATACAATGAATAAGTTCAGTAAAAATTGTGTGATGATTTATGTCAGATAATTGACAACGAAGATTATTATTTGTAATTAAATTGTTTATTATGTAACTTTAAATATGTTTGTTTTAGTATTGATTGTATGATGTTGAAAAAACGAAATTACTTCCGGGACAACCTTTGTGTATATAGTAGATCAAGATTTGAGATGCCAAATACATAAAGAATTCCTATGGTGGCACTCATAGAACAATTAAATAATTAGTGAAAGGCAACCTAATTTTTCTAAATTTAAAAATCTTAAGTTTGCGAAAAAAACAATTTTAGAGCCATTATGATTTTGAGCAATATATGTAGTAGATACCAATCCCAACAAATCGATATCCAACATCTAAATGGTAGATATTTCAAAATGTTCACTACAACTACCTACCCACCAACCACCAAAAAACAGCGAATTCTTTATAATAAACGATCGGAATTTTTAGTCATTGCTGGAGAATTGACCTCTAGCCGCACAAATTTTAGATTCTACTAGAATGCGAAACTTAGTTTCCACGAAATCCTCCAAGTTTTGCCTTCTAATACCCTACTTACCTAAACATATACCTAATTGAAAAATGGAGAAACGATATCAGCGACTTTACTTCCGATCTGAATATTGATCGGATTCAGAATTTCTATTATCCTGAAGAGAACAGGAAGACGCTGTTTGCTAAGCAACTTCCGGGGAAAATTAACAACAGCATAATTGTATGGAGAGTAGTATGCTAGAAATAGGCTTTTGATGTGTATATGTGCTCCAACTTCCTCCTATAGAACAATTTCATTAACTTCCTCACAATCTCAATAATATATTGTCAAACTGCTATATAAAGGACTGCGCATTCTCCCCCCCCCACCCCACCCACAACTGCACGTCGTGTTACCCTCCACCTAGTAAAATCGAACGTCAGAGTTGAAATTCTCTTCCGCTTTTTCCAGAACTGCCTATATACTTATTTATTATTTAGGCCTATATAATCCCCAGGGTGCAGTGTGTCGTACTGAACTTTTAGAACAAAATAGAAAGAAACAGACTTGCATCCATTTCCGCTCTCCTTTGCGTCAACATCCGCAAATGATTTAGATAAAGACGAATTTATATGGCGAGCACACACCACACATATACAGAACATAATGTTTAAAACAGTTTTAGACAGGCGTGCGATTGTATAGATGAGTTGTGGAATTTGATTGAAAATTTTATTTCCTATATTTCTACAACATTCAGAGCTATGTGGAATCTGTTTTGTCAGCTAGCAGTGAACCGGAAGTTGAAAAATCGAACTAATTAAAATTTGATGTTTTCGGAAAATGTTTTACATCACGAATCATTTTGTTTTTGCGGGAATATACCCAGTTCCAACAGTCGAAAATGTGATGCATTATCATCATACAATTTTCAAATTTATAGAAAATTGATAAGAATAAAATGAAATAGAATTTAAAAGTGGTAGTAGTTGTGTAATTTTTTATAAAAATCCAGATAATTAATCGCAAATTATTTTGAAAGCTGACTTTTCAAATACATACAGAATAGACAGATAGGGGATTCATCGCTTAGCTAACATTGTACGAATTATTTACAAATTTGTATGTTAAATAAGCAAACTTAATAAATACAACCGAACCATACAACATTTTAGTGAAATTATCATATTTGGTATTTCAGGGTGTTCCATGGGGATATACAGATTTCATCTTGCGTAGTCAGCAAAAGATACTTATTTGGATATTTTAGCACTGAAACGACCGGAAAAAGATTGTTTTTATTAATCATTCATTGCATCACAATAATTATGCATTTTGAGGGAAATTCAATATACAATTTTTAAAATAAAATATAACCACTGTTGATTGGTCCAATATATTTTTAATAACACTTTTTAGAATATTTATGTAGGTAGATGTACCAATTTCCATGGCAATCTAAAAGAAATCAGCCATTTGTCAATCGGTCTATTTGTGTAAAGACCGGCCCTAACAGAACAAGAGAAAATATATTTAGCTATGATAAGTTTCACATCGGGATATGGTACATATATTCATAGAACTATGATAACATTATTTACAATTGTACGTTTTTATATACAATCATACAGAGATACTATAAAATACAGTAACCCAAACTCAATAAATTACAGGCACAAAAATCGAGAATAATGTGTACTTTCAATGATTAAATCGATTAAAATACCTAGCAGTATTTTCGAAATAAATAAGGAATAACAAAAAATATTTTTGTTATTGACAATATTTCAAATAAACATAAAACTTTCAAATTGAAATTGGTATTCAGTATTTTTTTTAAATCTAGCTGTTATATGCATTTTAGCTATGATGGATACAAAAACATTACTGCCCAACTAAATTCGATTCGACTTCAATCCCCAATATCGATAGTCCCTAACTTGTCTGTGTATATATGTAGATGTTCAATACAAAATACCTCGTTTCTACCTAAAAAGTCGCAAATTAGAAAAAGTCATACAAGATATTTTCGTAATATAAAAAACCGTATATAAAGAATTAAATATTAGTCGTATAAATACAAAATTAGTCGTAAAATGTAGTCTTATATAATTTAGTCCTATACAAATAGTCTTCAAACATCAGTACACAAATTTGATTGTTGTAGAAGTGTCACGTTCTGTGACTCGAGAAAATGGGTTGTGCCTTTGACTTATGGACCCTCGCATTGTCAAGCATGAGTCTCATAACAAACCGCTTTTTGTTGAAATTCTCAAATCACACGTGTTAAATTTCGTGAAGGTATCTTTGGAGACTGAATATACACATGTACATCAGAATCAATTGGTTTCCTTTTGTGGCATTATTCGTATTTTAAAATGATACAAACCCTCAAAGTTGACGGCCACCATGATCATGAATTTCTGTTCATACTCACTTCGTCGAGTAGTTTAATAAGAATTCTTATTATTTTAAATTTATATAGATAATGTGTAAATGCTATTTCCGCTGTTTTTGAGGTATATGTATATGTTTATTTATTGACAAGGTCAATATGTATGATGTTTGACTAAAATGTAGTTCTGCATTAATAGTTTAGTGTTTTATTATTTGTGTAGATGTATGTATGTATATACATAAAAACGGCGGAAATAGCCCTTACACCCTATAAGTGCTCATATATTTATTTATTTATTGATCATTGCCTATTTAGACAAAAGTATCTAAGGCGGTACTTAATTTCCAAAGAATTGGAATGTCACCGAAGGAATATAGGCATAAATATTAACTGTACAAGAACTAGATATTTATGTTAAAACGACATTTTTAAGGATCAATCTACTATGCTAATTAATGTCCAATATTTTACATTGAAAAAACCATTTACATCGTTTTTAATCATCCTTTATACGAATATTTATATAATTTTATTCTATTTTTTTTTCTATAAGACTTCTATTTACCATCATTTGATATTGGCACAAATACGACTGTTTTCTATACAACAAAATTTATAGACTAATTATATGAAGACAATTTTTATACGACTTTTCACTTTGAATCCGAATTTCACTTCTAAAGCGACATGTTTAAGTGCAAAAACTTGATCACGTAAAAAGTAACTTTATCTGTGTAATGGAATTGTCTTTAAAGTACAAAACTAATAGACAACATTTCCCAATAATAGTTTTCTAGTAATATGCGTTTGTGGCTTGAGAATGATAAAATATTCCAATATTAGTTCAATAAGTTTTATATTCAGTTAAATTAAGCGCCTCATCGGGACGCACACACGACGCCTGGGGGTCGCCACTTGTCAGTTTCTGATTGTTCGAAGCAGCCGAAGCAGCTGCCGCAAAACAGGGCCACCACTGGCTCAGCATGGCCACTGGCACCGGCATCCAGACGCATTGGCCATTGCTGACACCCACAGGAAGCTCTGCCGGTGGACAGGGCGGCATGCTGCCGGTAAACATGGACATGAACGGGTTGGTAGTGGGAGACGACGACGACGTGGGAGCGATAAAACGCCCGGACGAAGGACTCAGAGAAGCCGCTGATGTTGAAGAAGACTTTGAATCAGACCTTGTCTGGTTGTGAAATGGGGGAATAGTGGGAGAGACGGTGGGAAGATTAGGAGAGTGCGGAAAGGTTGAACGTGGAACAGATGCCGACGCGGTGTCTGCCGGTTTGGTGGTCGCATCCAAGGAAAATCCGGCACGAGGCTGGTGCTGGTGATTCTGGAGGCGAATTTGCTGAGCAAGACGTTCCATATTGATAGCATGTCGGGTCGAGTGCAGGGCGCTGTCGGGCTGTGAGTTGACCAGCGAGGCCGCCGGATGATGATGTGGTGTCAGGCCGAGCAGCAAGGGATTCATGACGGCATGTTGAGGCAGTGGGGGATGGTGGTTGGTTGTGGATGATGGGGGAGATGGAGGCCTTGGAGATATTGAGGTGTTGATAGTGGCATGTGGTGGAGGTTCGGATTTGGTAGTTGACTGCTCTTCGTTCTCATGGCAATGACAGGGACAACAGGGTGTTCGTCGATCGCGTTTCGTTTGTGAGATACCGCTGTCGATATTGGTGTCGTCAACCAGCCGTCTCTTGTAAGTCTGCTGAAATTCTTCGTAATTGACAGTAGATGATGGGGATATTGTCGGATTCCACTGATGTGGTTCTAGATTAGTTTGGTAGGGTGTTTTGCTGGAGTTAGAAGAAGGTTTATTGGTCAGCGAAAAATCCGTTATGTTATGCGTTGGCAGCTCATTGGAATCCAATTCTTTGAATCGTTCGACACGATCATCATTGACGTCACAACTTTGCAAATCGGTTCTTGGCATATCCTCCTCATCTGTGTCGTTGACAGCTGTGGTATTCGATTCTTTTGTGAAGGTTTCCGAACTTAATTTTATATCCCGATGCTGACCCATGGACTTCTGAAAGGAATACAGACCTTCTTCCGGGAGAAAGACAAATCGATACACAAATTTGTGTCCATGCACTTTTTTAATGATGTTCTTCTGGTAGTAGTAGCGCAACGCTCTGCTCAGTTTGTCATAGTTCATACGGTGATTCTTGTTCTTGCGCATGCCCCAAAGTCGGGCAACCTCCTCGGCTTGTAGGAGCATGAATTCGCCTTCAAGATTGGTCCACTGGATAATGTCCGGATACTGATGACTCACCAACAGTTCCAGCAGGAATTGCCACAACGTAACATTGCCACTTTGAAGATCATTCAGATCAATCTAAAAAGAGTAATAGATAATGTATACAGAGAAATTTAATAACAAACCCAACATATTGTGGTACTTTGGTGACAATTACCTCAACATTACTAATTTAACAATTTCATTTTAATCGAATAAAACTGCTTCTCTCTCACATTTTTTTAAATTTGCACCTATGTACATAATTTTTAGCAAAGCAAGTTTAATAGCTTGAAATATATAATTAGAGATGTTTGAAGTGGATTTATTTTTCTTATTGACTAAAAAATACAATAGAAGTTGATAGTCAGCCGAGCAAAAGTAACAATGTTTTCTTTTCCAATCTCTAGGCCTATAACTATTTTGTATTTTTACCAAATAATGTAAAATTCAAGGAAATATGGGATACACTTGATTGGTTTGCCTCAATTTCAGATTAGTTAAATAAATTGTTGAAAATTTGTCTCCAACTAGTTCAAGCAGCAAGAAATAATATTGTTCGTCGTCCTATTATTTTTATATGAGTATAGCATAAAATTTAAAGTAGGTATGTATAGATAGGTACACATATTATATATTATATGTACGAGCAAACGTAGACGGAGAGATCTTGTAGTTACTGTAGTGAACATAATATAATATCTAACGTTATGGTTTGTCCTGGTGAACGCTTGCTGTATTTATTTTCCCCATCTATTATTTAATTCCCATGGGAGGAAGCTAGATAGAGGAAAGGAAGCAGCCACTTCCGATTACCGTGGCATTCTAATCCGTTTGGTTTCAGATCTCCTTCCCGTCGACACTGCCCCCTCCCTATCTCTACTTCCACAAGGAACACTGTTTTCTTTTTGCATGGATTTCAACGATTATATTCTTTTCACGTTAATTTAGTACATTAATAATGTAGACCTCAGTCGTGACAACCTGGTGGGGATAGATATCCCTCTTGTGGTGATTGCACAAGCTGCCAGTAGAGCTTCCTTCAAAAGCTTTGTCAGAAATGGAAAAGCGGAAACCGGATGCGCAAGGAAGAAGCTCCAGAAAGCGGACGTGTGCTTCACAGCCTTCAGCAGCTACTGTTAGGGGTAGCCTTGTACATACAAAAGCAGGAGGTGTACACAAAGACCTTCTTAGGACTGTTTAATGTTTAGAACTATAAGCAAAAAGGGAAAATGGTAAAATGGCAGAAGGAACGACATTTTACGTGCTTCCTGCTTCCGTGTGTTGTTGTTATGAAATTCCAGAGATCAGTCGACGTTTCTTTTAACTTGTAAATCCATGAGCCTACCCAAAACTATTACCCAGTAACTTAGAACAAAAATTAAAAGAAAATCTTCTCTTGAAAACTATTTCATCTCTTTAAATAGTTTTAGCCGCTCGAATAATTGCAATTTGTTTTAACGATAATTAAGGAATTGTGTTGTTTATAAATTTTAAAATGACAACCTAAATGAATCCATAATTACTGACGAGACAACCTAGATAAAATGTTTAGAATACTAAACAAATGAATAGAGAAGGTAAAAATAATAACACTGCAGTTAGAAGTAGACAACAGGTTTTAAAAAAATTAAACTAATAGTTTAAAGTGTTTTATAATTAAAAAAAACTTAAATATGCTTATCTATTTGTAGTAGCAGGTAGGCAGATATTTTTTAAAGGTTTACAACTAATAATAAAGTCAAAAACACATAATACTTAATGAAGAATCATTAGATAATTGCTTATTGTTTAGTAGGCAACTTGATTTTACGCGGTAAAAAATCTTTAAAAAGTAATTTCGTAGATTAATTGTCATCATACATTAGAAGCATTGTCTAACTATTTCTATAATTCTGAGGTTTTTTATCAAATTATTTGTTTTTATGCTCCGAAGTTTTTAGATGAGAGTTTAATGTTTTCTTATTAGAAGTGCGGCAAAATGCAGCCCTATAGGAAACTCATATTAAAATGAATGCCGGCATAAATTTTCTATATTACAAATAGGATGGAAGTAGCCATTTTATAATAAGTAATTTAGCCATAGAATTGTTAACGTCTTATTAACATGTCAATTACTAACAACCTCTTAAGAAGAAGACAATATACTGTAGGTAGTACGCAAGATTTTAAATTTTTTTGGTGGCTGTGCCTAATTACAACAGGTAGGTACACCATATGAATAAAGTAAGAATTACGACTGAATCTTACTGAAGCCGCCGGAAGTAAAGAAGAGCAACTCATATCTGACACTAGGTATGCCTACTCTAAATGTTAGAATAAAAAGTATTTTGAATACACAACCTACGTGATGAACATGTCAAGTAAATATTATTTACTCACAAATTGCACACCAATATCGTAATATTTATTTAACCAAAGAACAAGATTGGCTATGGTATTTATTTTAATTAAACCTGGCGTTCTTCTTTGGAACACGGAAGTATCGGCTGCTTAGCTAACTAAATAGATATGTATACGTATGTATCAATATAACACATACTACATATATTATAACTTTGATACCATTTTCAAAAATAGATACAGTACGAAGTACCTACCTGTCCGTTATGTAAAAAGCCAGTCAAGCTTTTCTTTAACAGCCTTACCCATCTACATAGTTTAGTTTTAATCTCAAATTTTAAATAATATAAAAATGTATGTAGAAAGGCGAAATCGATTGAAATTTTACAGGTAGATAGGGTATCTAATGAAAAATCATAGATTTTGGATAATGTCTATATCTGCATTTTGTGTTTATATTTCGTCTGAATCATCTAGAGATACGACTCACCCTGAAATGTGTATTATGTATTATAAACATTCTAGATGCTAGATTTAATACTGTAAATTGTATGATAAGATCTGTGATATCCTTAGATACACTAAAGCAGTTTGTCTACTTTTTTATGGTAAGAGATACACCCCTACCTATCTCTGCTATCCTTATTCCATGGCATTCTATTGCTATTCTTACTTATGGCATTAGTCTACTCTATAGTTTTCTTATTTATCTAATGTCATCATTTCTCCATGGAATTTTAGTCTACTCTATGGGGGCTAACCCAATGACGAGATCACAACAAGACGAGTAAGGTCGCCTTTAAATGAACCCAGTGCGAGTGGAGGGCAGCAGCTCCAATAGTATCCTCAGCCGGTGGAGGAACTTTCGTGATCAACGGGGGCTCGTAATTATCTAGAGGCAGGTCAATGAACTTGACTTTGGCTTCAGAACTGCGCGAAAGAAAGTAACGGCAACCTACCCCCGTTTTCTGCCCAGAAACAGAAAATAACCATGACAGGACAGATCCAATAAACACTTTAGAAAAAAACCAAAGAGGTAAAAGGAAATGTAGTTCTGTGTTTCATAGACTATAGCAGGGCCTTCGACTGTGCCGATCACAACTGTCTCTGGAAAACGCTTGATAAAATGGGAGCACCGAGACATCTAATCCACATTTTAAAAAGTCTATGTGGAGATCAAGAAGTAACAGTTAGAACAGAATTTGGTGTGACTGAATGGTTCCAAATAGGCAAAGGTGTTCGGTAAGGGTGTATACTTTTCCCTTACCTTTTCAATCTCTACAGTGAGAAAATCATAGGGATAAGAAGTTGTGGGAAGATCATTAACAACCCCAGGTATGTCGATGACACCACTCTTTTAGCAAGCAAGAAAACTGACCTTGAAACACTCCTCCTTAAGACTGGCCTATATCTGAACATCAAGTCAAGAAAATTAAAGTCATTTCTACAGAACCAAAATCCGACTTTATAGTGGGAAATGAAAAAGTGGAAAGTCACCAATTTTACTGTCCTCGGGGCCTGATAACAGAAAAAAACGGATGTGGAGATGAAATTAAAATGAGAATCTTTCTTGCAAGAGCAGCTATGAACAACCTGATAAAAGTCTGGAAAGACAAGGATGTAAAAACAAAAACCAAAGTTCGGCTTGTTAAGGCTGTGGTCTTTCCAATTGCGACTTATGCTGCAGAGACGGGGACTCTTAAAAAATATGGACAGAAGAAGAATTGATGCCTTAGAGATGTGCGGCATGGAGAAAATGCTTAAAATTCTCTGGACAGCAAAATGGAATGCCAACACAATCGTATACTCAGTGCATCAAGCAGAAGTTATCGTTCTTTGGGCACATAAGACAGATGACTGCATTGAGAGGTACCTAATGTTAGTGATCTCTGAATGCAGACGAGCAAGACTAGAGGCCTAGGGCCGGTTGGATTGACGAAGTTAAAGACGCCACCTTGCGCTGGATCGTACCAGGTGGAGAAGGCCAATCTGGGACGTCAGAGAAGGACTTGACGATACACGGTAACAAAGTAAATGCTATCCATAGGTACTCTATGATATTTGTCTACTCTATGGCATGTTACCATATGGTCTTCTTACTTATCTATGTTATCCTTAAATCTACTCCATGCTATCTTTAGACATATTTTGTATACTCTATGGTAGCCATATCTATGGCACTCTATTCCATGGTATCTATATCTATGGTACTTTATCTATAGTATCCAAACTTATATGTATTCATATATCGAATAATATATTGGCTATATCAAAATTAATTGAGATTTATTCATGGATTCTATTAATTTAAACATTCTGTTTTCTAGTAAGTACACATTATTTGTATGCAGCAGTACATATGAAATATGTATAATATACATATTTATCTATGGATTTCAATACACTTATTGATCGATAAAATTACTTTGTTAAAATACAAAGTTGTGTTCTCACAAACGCGCATTAATTTCGATATAGCCTATACACTTACACTATCCACTGTAATTTTACATAAAAACTAAGTAGGTAGGTACCAAGCTCATCAATAATACATACAGCTTAAAACTGGTCAGCTGTAAATAACAAAAATTCTCAATATACCAAGAGATATAACTAGATGCTACTATAACTTGTTTATTTTTTATTTAATTTTATAGCAAATGTGAATACTTAACCTACGAACACATTTTATTCGTTGTATACAAATTGTATTTTAAAAATTCGGTACAATTCAGTTTGTCTTACAATAATATGTAATTGACATAATGTTACGTCATCATAACTGTATTTTCGTAACCGCTTATATATTTTAATTGTTCCATAAAATGCAACATCGATTAACCACATACAGGTTCTAACTTTAAGTTCTGCATCTTTCATCCTTGGAACAGCGAATATACAAATTAAAGACACATTCCAAGTACCTATAGGATTTTTATATGTACTTTGTAATTGATAGCAAAACAAAGAAGTACCTAAAGTTAGTATTCCATGTCGTAAAGATTATATGAAAAATACATTCTGCACACACAATAGGATAGTCCTTCACAGTACTATGTCATGATTCTTGAGATAGCAAGCAACACAAAAGCAAAAAGAACTTGTTCTGTGGATAGCAAGGAAAAATTAAATCTGTGATTTTTATAAAAATATATTTTTGGATCATTCATTCTTTAGAAATTGGTGTTTGTGTATGTTATATGAATCTTTTTCTGGTCATCTATTTAAATATCGAATATAACAATAATAGTTATATAAAATTAATTAAAATGAAAAATGTTAAAATGAGTCTCACCCTTTCTCCTTCATGTTCAGTTCCCGTTTTCGACAAAGCATTAGATGAGGTGAGGTCTCGGTCAGACGACAAGTTCGTAAATCGGCGGTCATAGTCATAGACAGGTCGTTTGGTCTCCTTAGCAGTCCTCAGTGAAAAGTTGTTGTCCTTGTATTTAGTGAATCCATTACGCTCCTCGTATTTTGGGTTGACAGCCGCTGATTCAAGGTCCGGGGGACTGGAGCAGTTCTCTTCTTTGATCGTCAACACAGCATTGTTGTTGTCTTTGTCGGACACAAAGCGCCGACCCTCTCGACTGTCCTCCTCCTTGATATACAGTGAGGGCTGGTCGTCGGTGTCGTAGGGCAGGGGCGGAGTGTTGGACTGAAAACATTGCTGCTTTGCTTGATGTGGGAAGATAGCATCCATGCTACGACTTCGATGAAACATACTACGTCGAGTTGGGGCGCACTCAGTCTCCGCTCGCGAAGTGGGCGGATGTTTTGTGTCAGATAAATCAGAAGTTCTGGTGGACATCACTTACAAAGTAGAGCGTAAAACGTTTTAGTGAAGGATGCAGACAACACATACACAATTCACAATGCACCACAAAAACTGATCAGAAATTCAATTAAAAATTAATCAAACTACAGCTGGTTCCAGTGTTTGTTTCTATTGTTAAAAACCAACGTGTGTGTCACTTGCTAGACAAACAGTCGAGCTGCCAATGTTGTTCCAGGAGACACCCTTTTGTGTTCGCTTGAGAATACTCGACAGTTAATCGAAGTGACTTTGTGTTAAAGCGCATACACAACACACCTAAATTGTTCTAATTGTTGAATTGGATAAGTATAGAATGTCCATTATGTATATACGAGTATAATGTGACTATAATTATAGAGGCAGGTACCTCTTTTGGTAATTGTCGCCTTCAAAAGTAATCGTAGCTGTGCTGTAGTTGAATTTAGACGGTTACCAAGACGGTGTCACTGCAAAATAGTCTCTCTGTCTGTGTCTACATGTAATCCTTGAATTGGTTCACCAAATCGAGGAAGTTAGCGTAAAAAAACCAAGCCATACAACAACGCGAACACCTACAAACAATTAGTTCAGCTACTTCCGTTCACATATAACTTCTATGTAAAGAAGCTCTGCATACATTAGGTGCTGTATATACCGCTAGGCGTGCAGCTACACCGGTCCATTAGCGGTGGATTGAAACTGTTGAATTTGATAAAATACGTGTTTGACTTACTACAAACTTCTAACAGAATCAAGAGCCTTCAAACAATGCCTAGTGATTACATTACATTTCTTTTTAAGATGAATCAAAAGATATTAAGACTTTTGCAGTTATATCTACTGTTCTTGAGTTTGTTGAAAATATTAGGTATTGTTCTAAAAGAGAAAGTTGCCTGGCTTTGTATATGAAAAACAGTTAAATTCTGGTTAGACTTAACGTTCCGTTTAGTGACATTAACTCTGTATCGCCACCGACGATTGCGCCTGGTACCTACAACAGGAAGCAGGCAAGGGGAAAGAGAAAGAAACAGGAAGTGTATCTTATTAGGCACCCAGAATGTTTCAACTGTAGACAACGAAAATGTATCCAATAACATGTGAAGATCCAGATTTTACCTACATCCTGCTTTCCTTCAGTTTCCGCGATCGAGATGGAACGCAAATTACGGTGGCAGATGACTCGATATGTTTGAGGAAGTACATATTATAGAAATCTATCTTTCTTTTGCCATTCTAACTTTCAATAATGCACAATATTAGATAGGCCCCACTTTTTTCCATTGCCTACCTACATTTCTCTTCTTCAATTTAATACATTTCCTCACCCCTCCGTAGCTATCCCTTTACTAGGCAATGTCTTTCCCTTTCACTATAAGCTAATCCACTTCGTATACACACACAGACTTGCCATGGCTTTGGTAAATGAATGATTGAAATAGGATAATTGCTTATCGGAATTCGCGAATGATCCGCCTCACTAATACAGGAAGCGACCAGCCTTCATTTCCGGGAAATTTTCAGTCATCAATTTTATATTCAACTTTTCGTTTTGCTTCTTGTGTAAACTATATTTTCACATACAAAACATTTCTTTCTCCTTTACTACCCATAGGTACTAGCGCAAGGCATGATCTAAAGCAGCTGTTTTAAAACCATGTCAAAATCATCTTCATTTAGATTTTACATAATGTAGAAAACTAGTTGTAGGTACATATATAATAATAATATGATAGGTAGGTAGGTAGGTACACATATGATTTACATTCAAACATTAACTTTAGTTTATCATATTAATAATATGAATGTACAGAGATAGACTATTATACATTTTTAATGTCGTCTGTTCTGACCTGGGGAAGATTTGCAGAGGTATGTGCCTATAATTCACAAGGTAGATACCATGTTGATGATATCACATCATACATAGTAGATATATCGACCGGATGTAGGTATGCTTAGTAAATCCGTGTATGTATTTTGTGTTTATTATGTATGTACATTTTCTTATAACGCTCTAAGCAGTCCATTATAGTATCAGATACTTTATTTTATAACCTCATGAATGTTTCGGATTTTGAATGTCCATTTAAACAAAATGTTTTTTTCTAAATTATTGTTATTTACCTTCAGAGTTGAATAAAACTACCGTGAGGTCATCAGGTGATTTCAAAGTGTTTAGGTGTAGCCATGTACCCATTTTTAAAATTTAAACTTTGAAATCAACTATTATTTCTTCAACTAGTAAATATAGGCTACTTGAAAATCATACTTCTCATCTGTAGATTAAGCTGAAGTTCGATACAAAGTACTTTGGGGAAATTTTAACACCAATTTTTATCGAAAAACAACAATGGGGGCAGAGCTCCCAAGGAATCTATTTATAACGTCATTGAGTCAAAAACTTGTTCTGAGCGAATACAAATTTAGTGTATAGGTCCTCCCTTAATCAAAATCATAAATAAAAAACATTAAGAAACATGTAAAAGATATTTTTGAATGGCCTATTTTATTGTAATTTTTTGCTGAACATCATTAACAGAGCCAATAATCACATGCCGTGAGGTCGGGAGATCTGGCGGGCCATTAAATAGGGCCCCGGCGACCGATCCAGGTGTCATATCTTATGACATTTCCAG